>PVKE010000918.1:0-38925 GCA_004027555.1 Craseonycteris thonglongyai | reverse complement strand
CATAAAAAGATATAAAAAAAACCAAAAAAAAACAACAATCCTAGTGCAGAGCCCCGTTGGAGACGCTCTGGGCTCAAAGATCACTAAGTCTGTGAACTAGCACGAGCAGGACGCACACCAGGTGGTCGAAGACCAGCCCCTCACTTCCGGGGCTCCGGACTTGGGGCGTTTGGGCACCAGCCCCTGGAGCCCGCCGGCCTGTGGCTGACTGCATCTGCATTCCTCCTTCCCGGGGAGACAAATGGTGTGGCTCGGACCTCCCAGGCGCTCCGCTTCCCTAGTGCGAGGCGGGGCGCCGGGGCCGCTCCCTGCAGGGACCGGCGACAACCCCCACCCCACCCTCTGACTCGCGGTCTCCCCAGCGCCACCGCCACCACGTGCAGGCCCGAGATGGCAAAGAGGCCCAGCCACCGTCACCAGGGATTTTCCTTCTTTTCTTTTCTTTTTTGGCTGGTTTCAGGCTCTTTTTCTGCCCGAGTGAAATGAGACAAACACCCCCCTGGGCGTCTGGGCCACCGGACACGCGTGCATCGCGCCCGGGCGCGGCCAGCCTCCCAGCGGCCGGGGTCCGGGGCGGGACCCGCTTTGCATAAACAGCCGCGGGCGGCGCCGAGCGGGGAGCGCGCCGCCTGCTGCCGAGCGCTCGCTGCTCACTTGCGCCCCTGCCCGCTGCGCGCTGCCCGCTGCCCGCTGCCCGCTGCCCCGGAGGAGCGCCCGGCAGCCGGCCGGAGCGCAGGCGGCACACCCCGCCGGGCCCAGGCGGAGGCGGCGCGGCCGCTGTGCCGACGGCCGAGGGCGCCGCCGAGTCCCGGAGCCGCGGCTCCGTCCAGCCCCGAGGGAGCCCCGCTTCTGTGGATCAGGTGGGTCCCGCGGGGCGGCGCCCCAGCCCCCCGAAACCGCGACCCGGCCCCGGCCCCGGGGGCGGCCCTGCCCGGTTTCTGCCCTTGCTTTTGTTCTCGTCGCTACCGCCCACATCGAACCCCATCGCTGTCCCCATCCTGCCCCTGTCGCAGCCCCTGCCCCGCCTTCCAGACTGGAATCCAAGGGGCTTGCAGGCCGAGGTCCCCGCACCGGGTCCAGCGGGTAGCGGGGCGGGAGAGGGAAGGCTCGGGGGGCACCGGTAGGACCACCGAGGAAGTCTGTCCCCGTTCGTGGGACCAGAAGGAAGCTCTGCTCTCGCCCACAGGACAAGATGGGAAGAGGATGCCACTGGGGAGGGGGAGCCTGGGCGGGTAGAGTGAGGGGCGCACGAACCCCGGAGCGCAGGGGCGCAGGGGGAGAGGGCAGAGAGCTCGCTGAGCGAGGACCAAGCCCATGTCCCGGCGTGCGGAAAGTTTCAGACTTTGTAACTTGGGCAGCAAAGGGGCCTGTGCACTAGGTGGTGGTAGGTGAAAGGGTCCCCTCGCCTCCTCAAACCACCCCGTTCCCACCCGAAAGAGACACCATCCCAACGTTTGAAAAATGGCAGAAAAACAGCTAAATAGAGTGATTGCACAAACTCTTGAAGGACGTCCAAGAAACAGTAAAGTGAAAAAAAAAAAGTCAGCGCGCGAGGAGAGTAGAGCGCCTTGAGATTCCCCCGTCTTCCCCTGACCCGCGAGGACCCAGGACGGCCCGCGGGGTGTCGGCGCCGCGCCTCCCCCCGGGAAGAAACCCTGACCCAGGCGGCTGCCTTTGTGGCTTCGCCGATCTTCTGCCCTCCCCTGGCTCCGGAGCGGGCCTCACTTCATTCACCTGGAAATAGGTGTGTCTCAGCAGGCTGGAGATGCAGGGGTTGGGGGTGGGGGAAGCCCTGGCCTTGCCGCTCCCGTGGCTGGGAGTCCTTCCCAGGCAGCCTCAGCCTGTGCAACCACCACCAAAAAGGGACCTGCTCTGTGTAAGAAGATGCCAAGTGCGGAGGGGCTCGGGGGATGGTTGGGTTGGGGGGTAAGGTAATAGGATATGGTGATTCTGTTGCCCTTTTGTGCTTCTTTGGCTTATCCTAAGCACTTTCTACTTTGTTTGGCGTTATCTCTGGGTGTGCTTTGCCACCCCTACCAGATGGGGGGGGGGGCAGGTGCCGATCCCAGTTAGTGTTACAAGTGACAGGTGCTCAGTGACTGACTTGGGCAGAGCGGAAAGAGAGTCTCTAGGGTTTAACCTGGTCCAGGAGATTTCAAACTGTGCTGCTAGGATCCTGACTCAAGAACCAACATGGTGGGGGAGGGGATCCTAGGGACCAGGGCTCTGGCCCGTCCCTTCTTGCAGACAGAACCAGTTTGTTACTGCCTTTATCTCTTTTATATACTGGGAACCCCCCGAGGATGTTTCTGGTATCAAATTCCTCGGATCCAACCTGGAGAAACGGAGTCAAGAGGTGTGCAAAGTGATGTGGGCAAGATCCTCCCGTAGCCAGACCTGAGTGGAAAAGCTGTTCCCCAAGTCAGAGGCCAGGGACGCCTTTCCCTGGTGGTGGCCCTAAGCAGCCATGTCTCCACCTTTAGTCCCAGCTCACTTAGACCCTAACTCCATGAGTCCCATCCTCTGAGCTCTTCCAGGCCTATAGGGGGACCTGCACGTGGGAGTTGGTTACACAGGCTGAAGTCACAAAGAAGGAGGCCTCCCAGGATAGGCTGACCAGACGCACCGTTTGGAATGGGACAGACAACAACAGTACCTCTGGGCAGCCTCGTCTCCATCGTGCTAAATTCAAGGTGCCGGTAGGCTGACCAGAGGTATTGTTTGAAACAGGACAATATTGTTGTTTTCTGTCCCATTTCAAACAGTACATCTGGTCAACCTCGCCCTTTCTTAGCCCAGCTCAACAGGGCAGGAGAGGTATCAGTAACCCAGTTCACAGTAGAGGACATACAGATTCAGGGAGGTCAAGTAACTTGCTCTTGGGCTCCCAGCTCTTCAGTTGCAGCCGGGTTTCAGTGCAACTCTGTCTGGCTGTGAAGTGTGTGCTCTTTCCATGATACCATCTCTCATGAAGACTAGAAAAATGGCTAGTGGACAGATGTCATCAAGATGGTAACAAAATGGGGAAGCCGGGATGGCTCAGTGCGTTGGGCGCTCGCTTTGCAGCGCCGGGGACCGGGGATCGAATCCCGGTCCCGGCCTGTGCGGAACCATATGCTGAACTGGGAGCTCTCCTAGTTCAGTTCTCTCTGTGTCTCTGTATCTCTCTCTCTCTCTCTCTCTCTCTCTCTCTCTCTCTGTCAAAAATAAATTAAATTAAAAAAAATTATATAAAAAAAAAAAAAAGGTGACAAAGTGCGGGGAGAATGGCTGAGAGGGAGGCACCATTAAGTGGGGGGCTGGGCCCTCATACAGGTGCATTCACAGTATAAATATAATTTTACTTGAATGTTTTCTGCCCTGTAGTTTCTTTTCAGTGTTTCTTTTACAGATACTTAAAAAATCTTGTATTTTTCTAATTTTCAAAGTGTAATAATGTATGTACAGTAAAATCTACAAATCTTAAATGTTGGGTTCAGCAAGTTTTGACAGATGTTTACACCTGTAAAACCACCGCCCAAAATAAGATATTAATATAAAATAATTTGTATCATCCTAGAGAGTTCCCACTTCCAAATAATTTTCTTTCTGCCCTTCCAGGCAACCACGTTCTGATTTTATCACCATCAGTTGATCTTGCCTGCTCTTTGAGTTCCCATAAATGGAATCATACTCTTTGACATCTGGCTCATTTCATTGGACACAGTGTTTTTTAAATTCACTTGCATTGTGTGTATGAGTAGTTGGTGCTGTTTATTCCTGAGTAGTAGTCCATTGTATGGATGTACCACAATTTGCCTACTCATTCTCCTGTTAGTATACATTTGAGTTATTCTCAGTTAGGGCTGTTATTTCTTACAGAATCCGTTTGTGGACATTTGTTTTCACCTAGGAGTGAAATTGTTGCATCACAGGGTATATACCATGTTACATTCCCACCTCAATCTAAGAGACTTGTGATGATTCTGCATCCTTGACAAGACTTGATGTTGTCGGTCTTTTTTGATTTTAGCCATTTCAGTGCCTGGATGGTGGTATCTTATACCTTCTGTTTTGTGATCAGATTTTAAGTGTTGGAGAAGACCATATGAGCAGGGGACAGAATATGAAATAACATAGTGGTGTGGAAGCCACTAAGAACCGTGACCCAGCAGGAAAGGAGTCAAATGGTGGTTAAAATGGTGACCTTAGGAATAGGAATTTAAGCCCAGGAGAGCTCTCTTATGTATCACCTGAGACTTAAAGACTTGGTACTTGTACTCTGTCAACTGGGCAAGTTCATCCAGGCTCATGGCTTTAAGTGCTGCCTCTATAACAATTATTTTTATTCCAGTTCAGATCTGTTTTGGGCCCTCAGATCACATGTTGACTGCCTACTAGGCTTCTCTTCTTGGTTGTCTCAAAGGCACCACAAACTCAAGTCTGGGACAGAGTTTGTTATGTCACATTGGCTCTCTGTCATGGGTCACTGGATAAATGATGACTCCACTAGCTGAGAGAATATGTAAAGAGGGATGTTGCGGGTGGAGAAGAGAAGGGGTTTAGTCCCACGTTAAGTGGTGTGGGGCCGTCTAGGAAGATGAGGTTGGAAATATACTGAGCGGTTGTGGTGGAACGGAGGACAGGCAAGCTAGATTTGCTGAGGTGACAGAAAGGAGAGATGTGAGAATCGTCAACTCTCTCAAGAAGTTGGTTTGAGAAGGTCAGGAGAAAGAATGAGCTGTAATTGTAGGAAGACAGGGTGAAGAAGAGTGTTTTAGGGTGAAGAAGACAAGTGAGATACAGGCTCAGGGGAAGGATTCAGTGTAGGAGAAGAAAGGGAGAGCTGATAGAGCGAGATGCCAGAGGAGTCAGAGGGGAGGGTTGGCTTTGAAAGAAGAATGGATGTCTCCACTTCTGAGAATGGATGTAGATGAGTAAAGATGAGATGGATGGCTCATCAGCTACAAAATTCTCTGTTGACGCTCCCTGTGCACAACTCCTAATCATAATGCGTAAGGCTCTTCATCATCTGCTCCCTTCTTATCTCATAGACCGAATATAGCGTGTATCAGTTGGCTTTTGCTGCAGGTATGCTGCATAACAAACAAGCCCCTCGTCTGCACTTACAACCACAAAGGTCTATTCATTGTTCACATTGCATGATAGCTGGAGGGCAGGTGGGGCTGCATGTGTCTTCTCATCCTAGTACCCCGGCTGAAGGAGCTGCGTCTCTCTGGTACACATTACTTTCGTGGTGAAAGCTGAAGGAAGAGAGATGATGTAATGCCTCTTCAAGCCTCCACTCTGAACAGGCACACTATCACTTTTACCCCACAATCCAAAATCAGTGGAGCAGAAATGTGTTCTCTGCCTATTGGGAGGAAATGATACTTGGGAACAATAATCCAATGGACCACATGCATTTATTAACAATGCCCTGATACAGGTCCCTACTTATCTTCTCTCCCCAAATGAATCCCTATCACACAGCCTACGCTTTGGTCCAATTGTTCTCCTTTCCTCAAGCATGGCAGTGCCCTTTCAATATCTCTGTATCTCTGCACATATGGTCCCTCTGTCTGGGAGGCATTCCCCCGCTCCCATCAAATGAATCACCTGGTTCAGTTAATGCTACCTCTTTGTCAGCTCTCCAAAGAGTCCTTTCCCTTCCTTTCCCACTGTCCCTGCTTCGTTGAGATGTGGCCCTCTCCAGCCTGGACCCCTGCTCCATGCCCTCCCTGTCCTCTGCTCTGGTATATCTTGTCACCGGTATATCTTGTCACCGAAGCCTTTCTTCTTTCCAGATACCAACCTGATTGTGTTTTCCCGTCATTCCAAGGCACCCTTCTAGCCTCGGGATAAAGCGTATGTTGCTTTGGGTGACCTCCCAGGTCCTACCCGATCTGCTCTCTGAACTTTTCCTATCACCCTGGTTACCTCACTCAGAATTTCTGCTCCAGCCTCAGGGAACTACTTCAATTCCCGAAACCCTCTGCTGGTTTCGTGCCTCTGGGCTCGTCCCCCTGCTTGGAAGGCCCTTCCCACCGCCTCCTCAAACTCACTGGCAGACTCCTACTCAAACTTCAGGACCCAGCTTCCCATCATCGTCCTCTCTGTGAAGCCGGTCTCCTCATCCTGCTCCCCATGAACTGGGCAGCCTGCCTCCCCCAGCGCCTGGGGCCTCTGCCATAGCTGCCCCAGTTACATTGGGTGACAGCACTGAGCTGCTGGGGCCAGAGGACCCACTCCTTAGGACCACAGTGCTCTTTACTTGGCCCGCTCTGCTGGGTGACGGGTGGTCTCTGGAGGCCCACCGCCTGCATTTGCATCCTCAGTGGCTATCAGACCTGGGGCTGTCGCCTCTCCTTCAGCCTAGGCTGAGAGGGCTCCTGAGAAAGGCGGGCCAGGTGGGCTTGTTTGGGAACTCAGAAGAGGGATGCAGATTTGATCTGTGGGCAGAAAGCAAAGGGGGTCATCCTTCAGTGTACTCAATCCAGAATTCTTTCTAAAAAGTCTTTCAGTTCCGAAAAGAGGAAATAAGATGCCATGTAAATCTCGAGCCAAAGAGCTGATGTGTTCAGCTTGTCCAAACTCAGGAGCGGAGGCCTCAGGGCTCGGCTGCCTGCCGTCCAGACCTGGCGGTGGGGCTTGCCCAGACTCGGCTCCTCCAGTCATTACGCTAATTGTTTATTGCCTAATAGTCTCCTGAAGGAGAGGTGGTGATGGCGGCAGGCTGGAGAGCTGAGGCTCAGCGCCCAGGAACCCCCATGCAGGCCTCCACAGAGGGTCTGTGCTTCCTGCAGTAGCTCGCAGAAGCCAGTGGCCGGGGGACTAGCATGGAGCTGCCATTTGAGCGATGGGGTGATCTGGAGGGAGAGAACCCAGAGTGAACAGGTCTGGGAAGCTGGAGGCAGAGCGTGTTTCTAGGAGGATGTGGTCGTGAAGGGTGGTCAGAAGGCTGAATGGTGGGGACAGGTTGGGTAGAGAGAATGGGCCCTGGGAGAGATCAGCTGGTGGTGGGTTGAGCAAAACCCTGAGGGACAGTAAAGTAATCAAGTTGTTATCAGCGTTCTCTGCACTAGTCGCCAGTTTGAAAAGTGAGGTCCCAGGTCCATCTCGCTTGAGCCTCACAAAAGCCCCATGAGGTCTGCAAGTTAGGAATTACCCCCATTTTCCATGTGGGGAAGCCGAGGCTTCGAGTTTTAATTTGGCCAATGAGAACCCTGTTCTGACTCCAAACAGAGTGTGGCTTAGAGACCTGGGTGGGGTGCAGGGGAGTGGAGGCGGGAGGCATGCTGGGGGCAGCTGCGGAGAAGTTGCGGGCTGCAGTTCCATGCCCAGCCCGGGACAGGGCTCGATGCTTCTCAGACAGAAGTCAGGCTGAGAGAGAAAGGCTGCAACTGGGAGAGGCTGTGGAGAGAAAGGCCGGTTCTAGTGTGATTCGTTCTTAATAAAAACTTTTCATTCCATCCTGGTCTGGGTGCTGATAAACAAGTCCAATCCCACAGGAAATGAACACTCAAATAAAAAACCTACACGGGAGAAGCAGCTGTTGTACCCAGAGGGATCCCAAGTGTTTGGCCCCCCACTTGCCAGTTTGAGCACTGGAAACTGTGGTTCTAGAAGATGCACCTGTTCCAGAGACTCCTGTATGAATCAGATTCATTCAATATTCACTGAGCCACCACAAATTCACCCACTCGCTTATTAATATGTAATATGTCCAGAGTTTACTGAGCACCTGCTGTGTGCGGTGCTAGATACCTGAGAGGTAGCAGTGACCAGAGACCCACTGCTGCCCAAGCCGAGGCTAGGATTTAGCATGGGAGACTGTCATCGAACAACCAGTTGCACAGCGAGAGCTGTGAAGGACAGGTGCTGGGTGGGCATCACAGGGGCCTCGGGTGGTCAGGGAGGGCTTCCCTGAGGAAGTGACCTTTTAGCTGAGCCCTGCAGGAGTTAGAGGGTGAAGGAGGAAGTTTCAGGCAGAAGGAAGAGGCTGCAAAAACCTATCATTCTAACACTCCCCCTGGCTGTTCCAGAATCCACATGGTGGCTTGAAGGACTCAGAGGGGCACAAGGAGGGAGCAAACCTGGGGCAATGGGCCAGCTGCCCAGAGCGGTGACATTGGAGTTGGCAACATCTCTGTGCAGATGCACAGCTGCCCTCCTCCCTTGGGGAGACCATGAGTCCTCAAGTGGCAGGCCAGCTGTCCATGAGAGGAACTTGCCTGGCCCCTGTGGGTTTGCTCTTGGTTGACTAAATCGATGCTTGTCTAGCCCGAGGTTGGTATTTTGTATAGCAAATTCTATTTTTCACGTGTCAGGGCTGTGTGAAGGGAGGGAGAATTCATCTTCCTGTGTGCAACTTTAACTGAGTGCAGAGAAAATCATTCCCTGGCATGAAAATGCTCAGTAAACATTTGGGGTTGGTATGGTGAGTAGCACGTGAGAGGCCATCCTGGTCAGAAATCCTGGTTGCAAACAACAGAGATTCTAGCTTGCTGAGGCAGCAAGGCATGGTTGGAAGGATTTTGTTGTTGCTGCTTGCAGTATCCCTGGGACGGCTGGAAAACCAAGCTGGTCAGAACCAGTCGAGCTCGGGCAATAGACCACACAGTCGGGGGCTTGCCCAGCAGCTGACTAAGCTTTTAGCAGCCACAAAATCCACCAGAGCCACCAGAGATGGGGGACCCTGCAATGCCACCAAATCCCCCAGGTCTAAGGAGAGACACAGAACCACAGCTGCAGGAGGAGAGTCTTCTGGGGACCTCTCAGAGGGGCAGCCTAGCCTTGAACTGCTGAACCTCAACATGCTCATGTGTGAAATGGGTTGGTATGGATTTTAGAGATAATATGTCTAGTGCCTGACAGGCAGTACTGTTAAATGGCAGCTACTGTTATTATTAGTAGTAGTAGAAGTAATGCCTAGTAACTTCATTCAGCCTCTATCAAAACAGTTACCTCCTTGAAAGAAGGAAAGGCAACCTCTGGAGGATGAAAATCTAGAGGAATTCAGAAGTGACCATACAGATTTAGAAAGACATTCTCTGTGGGGGTCCCTTTAAATTTTTACCGCCTCAGGGTAGTTACAATAGGATTAAACTTACTTAACAAACCAACCAAGAACGAATGAATCACCATCTTACATACCCTTGATAAGTAATGTGAAAGACAGCAGTCCTTTTGCAGGAACAGCCAGACCTGTTTAGAGAGCTCAGACGTGCCTCAGGGTGGAAGCACTAAAAAAGGAAGAGGAAAGTTCACGCCCACGTGATGGGAGGTGCCTGCCCCACACAAGTCCCCAGGGCTGCCCCCAACGCCACACCCTCTCTGCACTGCAGGCCTTGGTGTGCTGGCCAAATGGAAACCCTGATGTGTGGTGGTGGCCACTTTCAGGTCTAGAACTATTTCCACCATCACCAGTTTCAGGCTACCACGTGAGGAACTGGGTGCACACCCAGTTACGGTATACTCCACTCTGTCTGGACACAGTAAATGTCAGCAACCTCAAAACTACCACGCAGTAGAACAATTAGGAAGCGATGAGTTTGGGCAATTACCTTTGTTCTTGGTTTAATCCATTGAGTTGTAAGTTTATATAATTTAAATTTTAATAACGGCTTTGTTTAACAACTGGCTTGCCAGATTCTTGAAAAATTTAACAATTGAAGCTTGCAAGCCAGCAGGAGCCAACTGCGTGCCACCAGCTTAGGAGGTCCATGAGGACCCCAGAGAGATGCCAGTGCAAACAGGCCACCCCCAAAGAGCAGCCCCCCCACCCCACCCCAGTCTGCTCTCAGCATGTCAGCTCCATTTCTTTGCTTGATAACTCTATTCACCACCTAAAATTATTTCCTTAATTACTGAAATTAATAATTGTATTTATTTGCTAATTAGAACGTGAGCTCTGTGAGAGTCCTTCCCTGTTTGGTTCACCACCAAATCCTCAGGGCTTAGAACACTGCCTGCACGTAGTAGGCCCTCAGTAGCCATGGATTAGTTGAGTGAATGGAGGTAGAACAAGGAGCCTTCAAGGGTTCAAATCCTGCCTCTGCTACAAGGAGCACTTTTGTTTTTTGTTTTTTTTTTGAGCCTCTTTCTTCACCTGTAAAAGAAAAAGATTTGAGCAGAGACCAGCGAATGGTTGCCTTCAGCTATAAAAACTCTCTATACCTGATAAAGACTTACCCTCCACACAGCAGGGCCAAACAGATTCTCATCAGAGGAACTTCACCGGTTCTTAGGTTTTATCTTTTCCCCTCTGCAGACAGCTTTCTAATACTGAGAGCAGAATGGCTTCCCTGAGCATCCCGGCCTGGGCCCCGCCCAGCTTTCTGGGCTGGGCTGAGAGAGTCAGGCCCACCCTGCCTGGTCAGGGGCAGAAGACATTGTTGCAGGAAGCGAAACCCGAAGGAGGATATCAGATGCTCAGACAACTCTTTAGATAGAGGAAGGAGATTTTATGAGCCGGCGTAGCGCACAGGGCTAGAAGCACCTAAGCACACGCTCCCTGCAGTTAAATTTCTTTTAGCTTATATACCTTTTCCAGTGTCCATGTGATTCCTTTGTCTAGGGTCCTACAAGGTGGGGAGGGGGAATCTCAGTGGGACTGTTGGAGTTTCCGGATAAATCTTGTTAGGGGTATAAACCTTGTTAGGGGTCTAAATCCTGTTAGAGGTTTCCTGATAAATCCTGTTACTTTTGTGTTTTCGAGGGTCTCCAGGAGCCCAGTCAGAGATTTATAGGGTACAGTTAATCTGTCACCAGTGTGAGAGTCTCTGGCTGGCCCCTTTCCTCTGCTACCTTAAAATTCTTCCCCTCTCAACATCATGAGGCCCAGTGTATCTGCTGCTGGGTCACATGCTCTAGGGTAGCTGTCCCCAACCTTTTTGGCACCAGGGACTGGTTTCATGGAAGACAGGTTTTCCATGGACTCTTGGTGATGGTGGTGGAGAGGGTGGCTGTGGATGATTCAAACGCATTACATTTATTGTACACTTTCCGGTATTTCTATTATTATTATTACATTGTAAAATATATGACATAGTTATACAACTCACTTGCTGTTCACTGATAAGGTTTTGATATGAGTTGGCAAGCAATTGATTTATTATGGTCTCTGCGGTCAAACCTCTCTGCTCATGTTAATCTGTATTTGCAGCCGCTCCCCAGCACTAGGGTCACTGCCTCAGCTCCAACCCAGATCATTAGGCATTAGATTCTCATAAGAAGTGTGCAACCTAGATCCCTCGCCTGCACAGCTCACAATAAGGTTTGTGCTCCTGTGAGAATCTAATGCTGCTGCTGATCTGACAGGAGGCGGAGCTCAGGCGGTCCTGTGAGAGGGGGAGCGGCTGTAACCTGCCGTGGACCAGTACTGGTTCATGGCCTGGGGACTGGGGACCCCTGCTCTAGGGTCAAGAAGAGACGTCTGCCTGGGGGAGTCGTTTTAGTAAGATTGGGGCCCACTAGAGCCAATGGAGGTGGCACAGAGGGTAGAACAATGCGCCTGGGGACAGTGTGACAGGCCAGTCCTTTCTTCCTAGTCATCTGTGGACTGATGCTTTGGTAAAATACAGTAAAAATGAATGACTGTTGATTTCTGTGCCTCCTCACGGAGGAGCAAACAACAGAATCTGTCTGTAGGCACATGTTGAAGGGTACCACCCTTGGGGACATCGTCAGGACCCCCTTCTCACACCAGCTGGCCTGGTGGAAGCAGGTATTTGAGTCCCCTCCCTTCGCAATAGGGCAGGAATCGGAGTAGGTGCAGAGGGAGGCAGTGCCACCCACGTCTCCATGTCCCTGGACTGTCAGCATCGTCTACTGGGGGCTGAAGTGACACTGAGTCCCACCTCCTTTTTACCCACGAGGTTCAGGGCAGAGGTAGGAACAGAGATAGACCTCAGCCTGGCACCTTCTGTGTCACATTGCTGTCCTCTCCAGGGCAGGCCGGGGGTGGGTCGGAACCCTCCCTCTGGCACTGAATCTGGGCAGCAGCTGACCCCTGAACCCATCTGCTTTGGGCCGCATCATAGGATTTGCTGCCTTTTGCCCTGCAGTTTCCATTTCCTGCCGTGCGTGGCTCCAGGTGTGCGGCTCAGATCAGCTTTCTCTGAGGGGTGGGGCTTGGGCAGGGCTAGCAGGGCTTTGCCTGACCTGTACAGGTGGGCAAACAGGGAAAGGGGTGCAATGCAGACACATCAGAGTCGTTACAAAACAGTACGGCCTCACGCCAGGCAGCTTACTGGGCATTCACTCACCCCAGACACTATTCGGGGAGCTTTACAGGAGCCCTGTGTATTCATTATCCAAAACCCCGAGTCTGACAAATGAGCAAACTGAGGCACCGAAAGATTAAGAGACTTCCCAGGGCTACAGGGTAGCGGAGAAATTCCAGACTGGGACACAGGCAAGGAGACCGGGCCCTTCGTCATGGGGCCATACTGGTTTCAGAAAGAAAACATCAGAGTGAGCAGGGAGCTGGCACTGCCCCCAATTTAGCCTCACTTCAACAGAAACCGAGGCCCAGGGAGGGGCAAGGGCCTGAGTGCCACGGGGCCTGGTGGAGCTCCGGAGTCCCGTACTCCACCTTCCCCTCAGCTCTGTCTTGGGGATTTACTGCTTTTGGTCAAGCATCAGAGTTAACAGTCACAAGGTGACACCCCTCCCCCCCGCCCCACACTGCCAATATGCTGATTCTATGCTGCGGGGGTGGGCTATGAATACGCTGGGGTGGGGGTGGCGTAGGAGGTCCAGACAGATATGACCAGTGTATTTCCCCCCACACTGAGAAAGGTCTTGGACGTGGAGTCCTGGCTTTGGCTGCAAAGTGCAGAAACTCTTTGTTCTCCCATCAGCCCGCCCATGCTGCCGAGAAACTAGTTGCTCCTCCACTCCTGGATGTCACATTTCCTGTTTGTGAGCCTGGACTGGGGTAGAGCTGGCAGTGAAGCGCAATGGGAGAGCAGAGCCCTCCTTACAGGAATGACAACTGTTGGAGGTGGAGAGAACCTAGAAGACTGTACCTCTGTGCTTCCTTTTGTAGGTAGGGAAACAGGCCCCGAGAATGTCAGAACCTGTCTTAGCTCACAGGGCATGCTGGAATCACAGGGCTTTGGGGTTTGGGTTGTTTTCTCTGTTGTCTGTCAGTATTTATTTATCGAGATGATAAAATCATAGACTGTGTGAGCTGGCAGAAATCTAATAGGTGCTCCCGCCTGCCTCCCCATGTTGCTTGATGAGAACCTGAGAACTGGGGTAGCGGGGTGGGAAGGTACTGTCTTAAGACCATAGAACTGGCCTCTGGCAGAGCCCCGAGGAGAACTCGTTTATTGAATCAACATATAAAACAAATACCATGGATTATATTAATCAAATAATCACATATATGTGTCCAGATAAAGGAAAACAAGAGGGTACTAAGGAGAATAAGGATAACATGGGGGAGAGTCCCTTAGGAAGTGACACTGGAGCTGAAACCTGAAGGACAAGGAGGAGGGTGATTAAGTGTGAGTGGGTTGGGGAAAGAGATCTCAGGCAGCGGGAAGAGCATGTGCAAAGGTCCTGAGGCAGGAAGTACCTCATTTTATAGATTAGAAAACCAAAGAGGTTGGAAACCTAACTGATTTAGTGCTTTAAAGACTCTTTCCGGGAAAGCTGGGATGGCTCAGTGGGTAAAGCGCTCGCTTTGAAGCCCCGAGGATCGAATCCCGGCCCCGGCCCATGTGGACCCACATGCTGAACTGGGATGTACCCCCAGTTCAGTTCTTGCCGGGACCTATGTGGGAGGCTCCTGGCCCAGTTCCTGCCCTGCGCAGCCCTGTGCCCGCCTGTGGAGTGAAACTATATGGAAAACTAATGCTGTCAACTATGGAGGCTGCTCTGGGCACTCCCCCTTCTCTTTGTCTCTCTCTGTCTCTGTTTCTCTTTGTCAAAAATTAATAAAATAAATCTTTTTCTTTTTTTTTTAATTTTTTATTTATTTATTTTTTATTGTTTTTGACAGAGAGAGAGAGATACAGAGACAGAGAGAGAACTGAACTGGGGGAGCTCCCAGTTCAGCACATGGTTCCGCACGGGCCGGGGCTGGGATTCGATCCTCGGTCCCCGGCGCTACAAAGTGAGCGCTTAATCCACTGAGCCATCCTGGCTTCCCCAAAATAAATCTTAATAAAAAAAGATAAAAAAAAGACTCTTTCTTCTCCCCATCCTCTTTCTTTAAAACATTTTTAAAGGAAAAGTGAAGGACAGAAAGAACTAACTGAACAAAGGAGTTAGTGGCAGAACTGGAATTACTGGGGCATCTCCCTACCCTAGGCCGAGGACGTTTTAGAAAACCTTAACACTGGCTGTTTCCTGACCGAGTGACCTTGAACATGACAGTTAGCCCCTTTGAGGCTCTGCTGCTTCATCTGTGAAATGTAGCCCACTTTCCTGCCTTGGATTTCATACAGACTTTCTGTGCCTGCCAGTCATTGCAGGAGCCTGGAGAGCAGGCAGTGCGGCTGCTGGGCTCCCCTCCCTGCCTCCCCCAGGGCCGTCCCTGGGCCCCACGTCTGAAGGACCCTCTCTCCACCCCACTATTTTACCTTCACCCTGTCATCTGTGCTCAGCGGTAACTACACTTGGTACCTTCCAACGCCCTTCAGCGCCCCACCAAGACACTTAAGAATCTTGAACAGTGAACTTATAGGAAATAAAGACGGAAGCTTATGAGCACCTACTGTGTGTCCAACTTCTCAGCAGACAACTCTACCAGGCAGTACCATTGAACCCTCCCAGCGACCTTTGGTTCAGTAAGGACACTGAAGCTGCGAAGAATGCTGAGGTCACGCAGCCAGGGTGTGGCCGCACTTGGAGGCAGCCACATTCTCATCCTGGAAGCTACCTTCCAGCCAGTCTCTTCTTTAGGCAGCCCTGAGCTGAGGACGACCCAGGAGCCAGGAAAGCTGGGCCCATGTGGCTTAGGGCAGAAAGCACGTTGGCAGGCAGATACACCAGCTGCCTTCAAACCAATGTTCTTTAAATATTTGTTCCACATTTATCTGGGGTGGAGGGTGTTGGAGGAAGTGGATCTGCAATGGATACAAATGGTGAGCCCCTTCTGGATTCTGAATTCATGGTACACAAGCACATTTTCCAGAGATGAACAGAGAGAAATTCACTGACAAAGTCACTTTCCCAGCGTCAGTGATTTAATGTCCTAAAAAACATTGGCTGTTCCCCACTTTTCTGTTGTTTCCTCTTTCTCTTCAGTTTGTGTTTGAGCTTTTCCAAGCCAGACGGCTTCTTGGGAGCCTCCTTAGGGGATTTATTTTGGTTCCGTTTTTCTTTGAAATATATTTAAATAGAGACAAGGACAACTAGTCTTAGAAAGGAGGGCCACTCTGCTTGTCATTTGAGCAGCTTGATGTATACTTTAGATGGCATCCTTGAACTTGGCCCCTTTATTAATGAAATACAGAAAGTATTGCTTACACTTACATAAAAGACAACAGTGCATTTTTGGAAGGAGCCAGAGAACCACCAGATTTATTTAATTAGAGAGCTTTTTGTCTAGTTTTAAAAGTAATATATTCTCATTGTAGGACACTTAGAAAGTGCAGAGAAGGAGAAAGGGTAAAGCGATCACTCTGCCACAATTTCATTGCACAGAATTCACCACTATTACCGCATGAATCTAGTTCTGACTAGTATTTGTGTGTTAAAATATATATAACATAAAATTTACCATTTTAACACTTTCCTGTCCTGTGAATTTGGCTATGCTAGGTACCTTGTACGAGTATAAGTGGAATCATACAGTATGTGTCCTCTTTTAATTGGCTTATTTCATTTAACACGTCCTCAAGTTCTGCCATGTTGTAGCATGTGTCAGAATTCTGTTGATATCCCATTATGGGTATATATTTGTTTATCCATTCATTTTTATAAATTTCAGTTGTTTACACCTTAGGTTCTGTGAATAATACTGCTTGGACATTGGTATGCAAATACCGTTTAGAATTTTCCCTTTTAATTCTTTTGGATATATATCTGGAAGTAGGACTGCTAGATCATATGGTAATTCTATGTTTAATTTTTGGAGGACCCGCCATACTTGTCCAGTAAATATTCATGTGTAACATCTGTAGTTGAGACCATAGTCTGTGTACAATTCTGTATCTGACTTTCTCACTTAATTTTCCATAGTTTAAATTATGATGATAAAATAAATAACTTGCATCTGATAAACAGCCTCGTGCTTTGTTCATACTTGTTTGAGAAATGCTCAACCAAAACAGGTTCCTGCCTTCAGGAATTTAAACATTTATCCTTAGGGATTCTTGGGGGTCATCCAAGCCAGTGGTTAAAAAGTTCTTTGTAGCCAAGGAAACTTTACTACAAACAAAAGAGCAGATGGAAGCACAGTATATAATAAGCAAGCAGCTAAAAGGAGGGGTCTAAACAAGGGTGGACGGGGGCTCAGAAATGCACTCTCGACCTTCCCATCTCCTCTCTAAGGGACTTCAGGGAGAATCCAGGCTTCTCTAGAACATCACTTGAAAATCATCAAGCTGATCCAGCACTTTTACTTTAAAAAAAGGTGGGGGAAGCTGAGATGGCTCAACAGGTTAAGGTCTTGCCTTGCAGCCCAGGGTCCGAGGATCGAATCCCGGCCCGTGTGAACCCATATGCTGAACTGGGGTGTACTTCCCATGTGGGAGGCCCTGGGCTGGCTCCTGCCCTGTGCCCATCTGTGTGGAAGGAAACCATGTCAACAACTGATGATGTACAACTATGGAGACTGCTCTGGGCCCTCCTCCTTCTCGCTGTCTCTGTCAAAAACAATAAAGTAAATCTTAAAAACAACAACAAGGTAGACATCTTGAGAGAGGAAGAGACTTGCCTGAGGTCAAGTTCATTTTTGTATTCACTCGTTCACGTTTTAATCCTCAACACAAAGCACCTACCGTCAGCATGTTGGAATCGCTTAGGGAGCTTGTCCTTAGTTTCCTAGGACTCTTCCTTTTGAGCTCTCAAAGCCTTGGATATGTGGAGACACCAGGACTGGAGCCCCCCTCCAGCTCCCTACATTTGCAGGTGCTTGTTCTATGACCCTAGGAAGCCCTTCCTCACCCATGGGACTCCTACTCCCCCTTTGAGGCCCAGTTCAAGTACAGCCCCGCGGAGGATGGCTGACTCCCTCCTTTGTGGCCCCAGGATACAACATGGGACTTCCGTCTCCACTCACACGTACTTCTTTCTGTTGTGTGTAAGAGTTTATTGCTCTCAGGCCAGGCTCCCCAACTAGAGGGTTAGCTCCTTAGGGAGCTTGCATAACCTCTGCATTCCCCCCAGTGCTAGCCACACAGTGGGTGCTTTGTGGCTGCTTATTGACTGGACTTGGATCTAGTACAGCCCCATAGCTGGAGGGTAAGAAAGATGAGGCTCAGATAGTCAACAACTTACAGGTCCCACAGCCCAGCGAGGTAGTGCCAAGGCTGGCACCTGGGTGTCCTGCAGCTCTGCCAGCTGGCAAGGAGGGCAGCTTTCTGGCCTGGGCAGGAAGCACTGGTCCCGACTACCTTCTCCCCAAGCCCTACACTAGGCCGGGTGGTCCGAAATCCGGAGGACTCTGCCTGGTTTGGGATTCGCTGCATCTGCGTGGATGCCTGGAATTTACCCTCTAAAACTTCAGCATGTGCAGTAGAGCTACTATGTGAGCACCGCCTGGGCCGAGCCAGCGTGCAGAAGCTCAGGAAGCAAGTCTCGGCTGCGGCTGGTTGGCCAATCAGCTGTCAAGGATGAAGAGCCTGGAGGCGGGGCCAGCCAGCATCGCAGCCAGAGGCAGCTGCTGCGAGCCCTCCTGTTATCCCAATTTGTGATCAACCACTGATGCTTTTCTAATTAGCACACCAGAGGCTAAAAGCTGTTTTTCTATTTAGGGAAACAAGGGACTTGTGGATTATGACACATGTTATGCATGGGCTCACACTGCTGAAGTCAGAGTATTTAGGATATTTGTGTAGTTATGATATGGCAGATGGGCTAAAGTCGCTGTTAAGCACTCCTCTGCCCTTGGGAAGACGCGATAGGGTCCCCCATCCTGTACCAGCCAGGAACTCTTGGTTCTGTGGCATAGACAGGGTGACAGAACCCTGCTTCTGACCCCCAGCTCCTGCCCCAGTGAGGGTTCCTAATCTTTATTGTGCTGTGGACTCCTTGAGCATCTGAGGAAACCTACAGGCAGACCTCTTTCTGAGAACGTTTCAAAGGGAAAAAAAAGAATAAATAGAATGATGGAGGAAATGAGTCATATTGAACTATCGTTCTTAAAACATTAACATTAGGAGCTGAATTTCAGCTCGGGTTGAGATGCTTCCTCATCTGTAAAATGGGGATGACTCCCGCACCTACCGCACAGAGTTGAGTGAGAATTGCATAACAAATGTAAAGTGCTTAGAAATGGGGCCGGCAGGTTGTAAGCATTCAATAAACAGTTGCATTTACTGCTGCTGCTGCTACTATTATGTAAGGTGCGGGTTTCTGCCCTTCGGACTTCACAATCTGGAATGGGAGATAAGATGTATGTCAGTAATTACAGGTGCAGGAGAGAAACCTGGTAAAGGGCCAGAGAGTGAAATGGCTTCTGGGTGAAAGGGTGCCAGGCAGTGAGTGGCTAAGCTCTTGTGCCTGCCCTGGTTGGATTAGTTCTGGCTCTTACCGTAGGTGTCTTGAGCGTGGGCGAAGAGGTACCACCTCTCTGAGCCTCGGTTTCCTTCTCTGTAAAATGTGGATAATAGTCAAATCCACTTTCCAGGGATGCTGTGAGCTCCGCCTCCATCCCTCCCATCAGCCAGTTAAAATCATGTGTCCCTTGTCCTGTTTAACCACACCGCCTCCTTGACTTTCTGGCCCATCCCCTCCCAGCCAGTCCCTAACTGCAGACGAGTCAGCGAGTTGCCATCTCGGTCTCTGTCCCTGGGATGGTGAACAGGACCACGTGTGGCTGCCTCTGTTGCAACCCCAACAGGGATACAGTGCTGCTTGGCACCCTGTGTCCTCATTTCCAGTCAGGGTCCTCTCGTGCTCATGGCATCTGCTCCTGACCTGGGTGGTTCTCAAGCTGCTTGCCCCAAATACTCTTATCAAATGACCTTGTTTGTTTCTTATCTCATAGGAAAGGGAGGCTGTAGAGAATAATACTTTGAAATTCCTTCTTCTTTCAAATTTGGCTGAATGGTCACCCATCTTTGGGACTTAAGGAGGAAGAATTTCTATAGGGACGTTGGATAAATAATCTGGCCTCCACTTCACTATCCTTTATTCATGCAGGTCTCTCATGATGAGGGTAATGGTTTTAAAGGAAAGAGGGTAGACTAATATCTAGAGAATATCCTATTCTGTGTGAGATGGTCAGTGTATCAGTCAGGATGGATTAGATTATGCCACAGTAACAAACAGTCCCTAAGTCTTAGGAGCCAAACCCATAAAGTTTTCTTTCTTACTCTAATTAACATAGGCGTTTTGGGTCAGATGGGGGCTGTGCTCCTCATTCAAGGAGCCAGGCTGATGGAGCAGTCACCTTCTTGAATGTTCTCCATGGCACAGAGAATGAGCCCTAAAGAGTCTTGCATTGGCAATTAAATGCTTGGGCTCCTGTTGATCATGCTACTCACTTTCCCCAACCCAATCACAAGGGGATCCGGAAGCAGAATCCTCTCAGGAAGGTGGAGAGCTGGAAATGTTTGGTATGACAGCATTAATGAGCACCCCAGGTGGCATAGTCCCTCTGCCTAGCGTACTAACATCAACTCAGCGAGCTGCTGCGGTAACCAACCTGGCTCACACAGACAGAGCAGTCTATAGGCTTCCCATTGTGAGTTCCAAGAAACCACACGAAGAAAGTAGAATCCTCAAAGCCACCTCTCAGCTCCACGTACTAAGCAGAGGAACAAAAAGGCACCGATAGCTGCCAACATCTCGGTGAAGAACGCAGTAGACATGAAGAAGGCAGGTGACACTCACTGAGAGGCTTAGGTGCTAACATGAAGACAGCAGAGGTGATGTGGCCCACGTGGGGTTTCCAAACCACATTCTTATAATAGACCCGCATGGTGTTTTCTAAAGGGAGGCGCACATTTAGATGTTGTACTTCATCTCTGAGCCATTTTATGTTTATGCTTGCGTGAGGGGTGCACTTTCTGGATTAAGCACTTTGGTTATCTTCAGTTCACACACGATGGTCACCTTTTTCCTGTGACATTCCTATGCCCACGTCAGAGAGCCCACCATGACATCCCTCCAAATCATTCAAGAGCAGTGGGGGTGGGGAAGAGAAGTAATGTGGCTGTTCCTGACAGAGGCTTCTAAGGTTTTCTCAGGTGGATCCAGATAAGGAAACTCGGGAAGAAGACCATTAACTGCAGCCCCCAACCTCCTCCCTGAGTCCATCGATTTCCTGTGTTGTGATTAAGAGGCAGTGTGTCCTGGAGAGATATTGTACACCTGGGTGCCAGCCTGGCCTCCTCATGTCATTGCCAAGTGGCCTGGGTAGGTCATTTTCCTTCCTTGGTTGCTTCGGTTTTCTCATCTGTAAAAGGAAGCAGCTCAGATGACTGGGGACATGCTGGAGAGGACAGTGACCTGGACCGCGGAGGTGTTCTGCCAGCCACAGGGGCCAGGTGGTGTGTGTGGTTGCTCTCTGAGTCCTCCAGAAGTCCACGGAGCTCAGAGGGAGTGCCTGAATATTTGTCATCACAGCTGGATCCTGGGCTCAGCTTCCCACTGGAGCCATATTGGCTCATCTACAATTTGTAGACCTCGCTATCTAAAGTGCCTGGTAGATTCCATTATTGGCACTAAATAAACATTTATTTAAGGAATGAATAAATAAATGAACTCATAACTCCCTTCAATTTTGAATCAGTGGCCTGCAGACCTTCTGTGGGGCAGGAGGAGGTCCCCTGGGGCAAGTCATCAGGCTCCTCCCCCGTACAGGGTGGGAGCATGCCCACCCTGCCTCCCGGGCTGTGGGAGGGGCTCCTGTGGGCTGGTGGACAGGCTGTTGTTTTTAGGACACAGGAACATAGTGGACTCTTTGGGGACAGAGAGCAGGTGGTGCCAGGTGGAGAGTCCTGGAAAAACCATCACTGGGAATTGAGTAACCATCATTTATGGGGTACTTGTTCCAGAGCCAGGCCTTATGCCAAGTACTTTATGTGACCGTCTCATTTATGATGGTCTGAGAGAGAGGTGTTATTATTCTCATGGTACACGGCCCAGAAGGCTCAAATGACTTGCCCAAGGCCATGCCTTTCATCAGCAACTAGGCCTGTCTCACTCAAATGCAGGCTGTAATCTCTATGCTAGACCGGCTGCCTCCGGGCTCCTTGAGGGGAGTGGGTGGGGTGGGTGGGACATTGCTTATCTGAGGCACCAGTGATAATGCAAGTTGCCTTTTCCCTAAGTACAGACTAGGTACCAGGAACTTTGTGGACGTGACTACGTAGTCGTCCCTTCAACAACTCAAAGAGTAAGGAATTATGATCCCGGTTTCACAGATGAGTAAGCTGAGTCTCAGAGTGTCTGAAGTGATTTATCCAGGGTCCCACACGACAAGCAAGAAAGTAGAGGGGCTAGGATTTGAACCCAGGCCTGTCTCATTCCAAGAACTGGTGGGGGAAATTCATGTCCATGGTGGACTCAATTAAGAATTGTTTTGAGCTTATGACTAAGGTTCCTGGAACATCTTCATTAGAGATTAATTCTTAAAAGGTCTTTGATGTTCAAATCCACTTATTACAAGGAAAGTCTAGTAGAGGAAAATGAAAAAGAAACCCAAGCCAAAACAACCTCAGGGTTTTCCCAGTTCCTTCTTAGACGCTGAGTGCCTCCTGGCCTGCCCAGCACAGGCACTACAGGGGAAGGGGGACAGAAAGGCATCTGGAGGGACTGGGGGGCACCCCCTCTGAGCAGACTGCACATGCTGGAGACGGGTACCTAAGGGATCAGTAGGTAGTGAGTATGAACCCCAAATCCTGGAATCCGAAAGGGATCCTGAGGAGGACTTCATTGAACCCTCTTTTTATTTTATTGAACTGTTCTTACATATGAGCAGAGTGACCCTAAGATCCATCCTCCAGATTGGCAGACCTTTGGGAGTGGAAGGGGGTGGTAAAACATTAACGTATGAATTCATCCACAAAAGGCGTACACCTGCGCTGCCTGAGGGCAGGCAGTTTGTACGCTCACCCTGATGTCACAGGGCCTCCCCAGAACTCCACCAGATCTGGGGAGTGGGAGAAGCTTCCTACATCGGGAGGGGTCGCAGTGAAAAGGCAAAGTACAACCATCACAAAACGAGGAGGCCGGTAAAACAAAAGAGCAGGGCATGAGGCAGAGAGGGGCCAGTGGACACCCATGCCACCCCAGCCCTGTGCCAAGCCCCGCCTGGTAGCATGAGGGCAGCTGGGCTCTGCAGACAGCATTGGGGCTTCGTGGGCACATGTGTCCCTCTTCCCCGACTTGGACTAGAAAGGTGCAGGGAATGGAACTGATTCATTTCTGTGCCTGTCCCTACAGCAGGTGCTGAGTAAACGCCTCTAAATGTTTGTTGATGGACTAAATGCTGGTGGACATGGCTTGCCTGAAGTGGTTGGAGAGGAAAGAGTCAGGGGCCCGTCTCTGAGGAGCCATTAGGTTCTAAGGGAAAGGCAAGGCTCTGTGGCGGGTAGAGCTTACCAGCTCTCCGATCTTGTCCGTGTTATGTAACCTCTGAGTCTCAGTTTCCCTGTCTGGGAAAAGGAGAGGCTCCTTGCTGCTTGTAGTAAGGGTGGCATGAGATGACGCGTAGCAGGCATGCCCAAGCTGCTGCCCAGGATGGCTTTGAAGGGGGCCCGACACAAGTTCTTAAAACTTTATGAGATTTTTTTGGACCTTTTTTAAAGCTCATCAGCCATTGTTAGTGTTAGTATATTTTATGTGTGGCCCAAGACAGTTCTTCGAGGATGGCCCCAGGTGGCCAAAAGGCTGTACACCGCTGATGTATATAAATGAGTGGTAGCCTTGATTATTATTAATAACGTTCAGGGAAGCAGAGTTCAAGTCCACGGTGAAACGATGTGTTTTACAATGAGAATAGCACAGAGGTGAAACCGCGCGCCCAGGGAGGTGGTGAGCTCCTCGTCACTAGGAGGCTGCAAGTAGAGGCTGTCTGGCATGGATGCTGTAAGTGGGGTGAGGCAGGGTCACCGGGACACGGGGAGAGTTCACAGATGACCACTGCTGTAAAAGCCCAAGGGCTTGAACTCCTGCGGAGGAGGGGGACTTGCTTATTCCTCTCATGTATGTCTCTTAGAAGACTGTGCCATCAGCCAGCCAGGGGAGCACATGGGGGCGATGAGGCCGGGCCTGGGAGCTGGCCCCTTGAGAGCCAGCCAATACCTGCCTCCAGGAGGGAGGACAGGAGACAGCCTAACACCTTCCATGGTCCCCATGTGAAACGCCGCTGGCTGGTTCTGGGGCCTCCCACTTCGGCTTGGGAGGAGGCTTCTTCAGAACTTGACTGTATATCAGCTGTACTGATGGAGCCAGATAAGCCGGGGAGTAGGCACACCTTTTGGCTGGGAGCTCCCCACCCACAGTGCCCTCTACCCGAAGGCTGCTGTCTCCTCTCCACACTGCGCCCTGCAGTCTTAACACAGGCCCACAACTCTGAAAGCACCCAGTGCTCCTATGTGGGGGTGTCTGAGGGCTGTCATGAACCCCAAAACTGGGATACAATGCAGAGTAAGAGACACCAGCCTAAGCATTCCATCCAACAGAGGGGGACTGGGTGGAAATCAACCAGGCGCGGCAGGGGGCCGCCCGGAGTCGGTGGCAGGGCTGGGAACAGAAGCTCTGTGTGCGGCTCCACCTCTGTCTGCTTGGCACCCACTGGGTTCTCAGACAGCTGCAGCCTTACAGACCCATGCCCGGGCCTCTTCCTCTCTTTCAGAGGCACGTGGGGCCAGACGTGGTCAGGTGAGGGCATTGCAGGTGGAGACCAGCTGAGACTAGCCCGGGCTTCAGGGCAGCTTCCCCAGCTTCGACTGGGGTCCCAGCAGCCTTTGCTGCCTTCTCCTTCCGTTCCTGGCTCTCCTGCCTCTCCCCTGTGCCCTTCGTGCAGGTTTCAGGGAGTTACCTGTTCAGGACACCACACCTTGCCCTCAATCAGCACCCGTCAGACCTGCCCCGTTCTTGCCTGTACCTGGCAACTCCCACATCGGGCTCCACCCCGGCTTCCTCGCTAGGCCACCATGGCTCCATCTGGAAGGTTCTTCACATTCAACACATCTAGAAAGAGACTCCCCAGCTCCCCCTCACTCCCAGCCTCTTCCACTCCATTTCCTAGACAACAGCAAGACCGTCCAGTCCCCTACTTCAACAGCCCGGTGAACCTCAGGAAGCGGCGGGTCGCCTGGAGAGTGGCGGATGCGGATTCCTGGGCTGGTTGGGGCTGGGAGGGCCCGGCGCTCTGCCTTTCCACCTTGCTCCCCGGGGTGCCGCAGTCCACACACGAGTCGCGCTGGCCTGGGCTCATGTCGCTCTCACTCCCTTCATCCCATTGCTCCCTGTTATTGTTGATGATCTTATTGCCACCCATTTTTAGAATAGTTAACATGTATTGCCCAGCCCTGGGCATGCGCTTAGCCTGCAAAGATGTATGAGTGTCAGGTGCTGTAATAGGCACTTTCATGCGGTACAAAGCTTACAAAAGTATCTGCCTATAGCACTGACCTTCCTGGTAGAGGAAGACAGACATCAAAAAGGTAAATAAGTATTCTGTGAAAAAAGAAAGTCACTTTAAATCCACGAAGGTCCCACCAGGAACGCGACACCCCTCCAGCCTCCCCTGCAGGCTGCCCTACAGCCTGCCCTCTCCGTCCTCTGAATCTCCAAAGCCTTTTTCTTTCTCTCCTCAGCTCTGTCTCATCAAGGTGCGCCCACTGTCAGTAGTGGGCTCCGGAGTTCTGTCCCATGTTCTCCAAGGCCCCTCTAGTGGGTGCACCCTCTCTGCAGCCCTTCTCATGATGTCAATGAGTGTAAGAGGCCCTTAAGTGACTGACATCACTTCCTCCTCAGAGGTTCATTCTTTGACCCAGCTGCCATCTGGGGCCTGGCTACAGATGGAGAAACGGAGGCACAGAAAAGTTAAGTAAGTCGCCCAGGATTGCACAGCGTAAGGGGCAGAGCTGGCACTCGAGCCCAGCCAGCCTGGCCCCAGAGTGTATAGGCTGGTAACCACCACACTCCACAGTCCGTCGTCCACCTGGAGATGTGGGATGATGATTATCCCCATCCCAGAGGAGGAAACCAACCCAGGTGCTCTATCACATCACATGCAAGCACTGGCAAGTCAATCCTGTGTGACTGCCCGAAACAGATGTATAAATGGATTAGTGATATAGCCTGTGACTGCTTTATAGGGTTCTTTCCCAAGAACAGTTAATCCTTGCACCCACCCACCAGAAGTAAGCAGGGTGGGGATCCTGACCTAGATTTCTCCCAGCAGGAAGTGGTCTGGGATGCAAAACCAGGACTCCTTCCCACAGCCAGGCCCTGTAATCCCGACTCAGGCTGTGGTAGGTGACATAGGTACTGAGTTCAGGCTGCTATCTCATAGACCCATGGACTGTTAGGACTGGAAGGGGCCTTAATGACCATTGAACAATAAGATTAATTAGCCTGGCCTGGTACCATGCCACACTCATACCTGGGCAGCCTCTGGCCTCCCTGGATCAGCAGAACTACACAGGCCAAGGCTCACATGCTAGGTTCTCTGCCTCTCAATGAAGAAATGGGCCACGGGTATGTGTGCGCTTTTGTTTTGAGAGCCTGAGACTGAGAGTGTGGCCGGAAAGGAGGAAGGCCATGCTGGATAGTCTAGAAGTTGAATTTGCTGTCTTCCAGGTTTGCACACCCAGTCAGGCGGTGGTTAACCAGCCTGAAGCCTCTCCTTCCACTGACCTGCCTAGTGTGCCCCAGAGGCAGCTAGAGGGGAAAAGCAGCAGCCACATGGAGCAAGTCATCAAGGCTCCCAGAGCCATGATCGGTCCTTGCTTGTCAAAAGGACCTGTTTATCTCAGCCCAGCTCCTTACCCTTCAGACTGTCATCTTTCCTTTCCTCATTGACCATTGGCCCAGATGCCTGGAGCATTCAATTAAGGCAACAGATTTTTCCCTGAACCCTCCCTAGGAGGTGCTTGGTGATGTTTGATATGGCAGGGGGCACCCAAGAGAAGGAAAAGGCAGGGCTAGGGCTGTCCACGGTCCTGTGGCCCCCGAGCCAAGGTCAGGAGAAGACAGAAAGCCTGAGAAAAGGCAGCTTCCAGCAGGAAGGTTCCTGGTCATTTTTGTTCTTAACATGCACATGGAAAAGGGGTGTTTGTGATATGTTTTCACCAAGTGGTCCCACCTGCGTAACCACTACCCAGCTCTAGAAACAACGTGAGCAGCCCGGCAGGGCCGCGGGGCCCTGCCCGTTCTCTGCCAGCCCCCATCCTCATCACTAGCACCACAGATGGGGCCTGCCTGTTTTTGAACTTGAAATAAATGGGATTGTCCGGGGCTCTTTTCACTCAGTACTGTGTGTGTGAGAGATTCATCCTGTTGATATTAGTAGCTGTGGACAGTTCGTTCTCGTTGCTGCTATAGGATCCCACGCTAGATCACAGGGGATCTGTTTGAGGGGCCAGGGGCCGTTTCGGGTTTGGGGTGTGCTGTGCTATGCCATGTCTCTGTGTTTTGGGGATATGGAGACCTGGAGTGGAATGCCTGGTTGTAAGGTGTGCATTTGGTAGATGCCAGCAGGAAGGGTGGAAGCAAGTTGTTTAGGAAGAACTTCTAGACCCTAAGGATTGTAGTCAAGGAGCTCATGGCCCCAGAGGAGGGGAGCTGTGTCATTTCCTTCCCGTCGGGTTTGGTCCCCCCCTCTCTTCAGTCTGGGGTTCCCACACTGTACTGCTGGGTGGTACCTGGGCCACCGGGAGGGCTTGGGTCGGGGGCTCTGAGCCCCAGTTCCCTGCTGCAGTCAAAGCACACCGTGCCCTGTCTCACCAAGTGGAGTTCCGAGAATGACTTCATGTGGTTCTCTCTCTTTTTTTTGAAAAAAGTTTTAGCTGTTTTCGGTGTTTGAAAATGCACTTCTCTAACTAAGCTTCCTTCCATCTGGAAAGTTCTATTTTGGGAGCAGGAGATGGGGATGGGAAGGGTTAAGCCTTAATTCAGCCAAAAAGTGTGGGGCTGGGCCTGGTGACCTTTTGAAGTTCTTACAGCGTGGTTTGGTGGTTTGCAGTGCGGGAGACCTCATAACATTCTATAAAAATAGCCTCGAACAAAAACAACTCCCAGTGCCTACAGGATGGAGTGGCCGGGCTTCACACTGAGTTAGGGCCGCGTCTCAGCAAGAGGACCCTCTCCCTCACCTAGCCCTCCGCCTCTAAAATACTTTGTATTCTTTTACTTCCTTCTCCATTGGCTGTTCCCAGTCATCGTCACTTGGAGTTGTTTGGGTTCAGCATGGTTCCCGTTTTTGCCGAGGGGTGGGTGATGGGGGCAGGGGCAGCCTGTGTCCCTCTGGGGTGTGGTGGCCCTCCCTCCTTCACCAGTAGGCCTCCAGGCCTGGTCAGGCCGGTCATGGGCCCAGCATGAACCGTCTCTGCCTCGGCTGTAACTCGGAGCCAAGCAGCCTGACAAACAGCCTGTTTCCCGGGGCCAGCGATGAACAGAGCCTCTGCCAGCGCGGGATTTGTCTGCTCCCCTTGTCCTGAAACAGCTGTTTATTCTTTTGACAGGACTTGGACCACAGCACCTTCCCTCCCAAGCCCTGCCTCCTTCTGCAGAACGAAGCTCCGTAGAACTTTGTTGTCTTGCCTTTTACGCTGGGGGGAGAGAAGCAGACGATGAGGTATGTGAAATGTTGAAAGGATTTACTTCTGCCCTGTCGGGGTCACTGGGGGACTGGTGAGCAGGCTGCGGCGTGGGTCCCCCGGGGGAGGAACCTCGCCCTCCCCGGCCCTGTGGTATTTCTGGAAGAAGATCAAGCCCTTCTCTAGAAGTGGGAGCCGGTGGGCTGCTAGCCCAGAGACGTCACTGTGAGTGCTGCTATAGCACTGCGGCGTGGGGTTTTCTCTGCAGGGTTCAGAGTGACAATGCCGGGGCCGGGGGGTCAGTCTTGGTGCCCAGGGAGCGACACTGGGGGTGGGGGTGGGGGCAGAGCTCTGTCAGGGCCCTTTGTTTTCCTTCTTTCTCGTGGGTGATGTGTGGGCCAGGCAGTAAGGCAGAGCTGGCTGGGCCTAGGCTTCTCATTTCCTGAAAGGCGTCCAGAAAACGCACGGCAAGCGGTACCTCAGAGGACAGGTTGTCCAGTTTGTGGTGGCTGGGGCGACAGCCCTGTATTTAGTCTGGGGCTGTCTCCCGGCTTCCTCCGTCTGTGTTTATCCTGACCCTCGTAATGGAAAACGTAACTGGGAACAGCCTTCCGCGCACCCCCTTCGAATGGTAGCGCGTTTCTGCCCACGGGGAACGGTTCCCGCGATGCCCGCCGACGTAGAGGGTGAGCGGGAAGGCAGCGCTCTCCCCCTCACCCTGGGCACCGTCGACACCCTCCCCATGCAGTGGGGCCTGGGAGGCAGATGCCCTCAACTCCAAGCCCTGTGACTCGGCCGCCGCTGAAGCTAAGTTTCCTCAGCTGAAACGCTGCTGAGGGATGAACAAGATGCAGTGAGTGAGGAAGACGGTACCAGGCTCACAGGAGGTACTGGGACTGACAGAGGGATGCGGGCCACGGGGGGCTGTCACCCCAGACCCGACTCCCGGCTGCACCATATCGTGCTGTGTGACATCGGGCAAGTGACTTAACCTCACGCCTGTGAAATAGGGATCATCATAGAGTGACTTCCCAGGGTCGCTGTAAGGCTTGAGAGACTGCTGGCACAGTGTTTAGCCCAGGGCCTGACCCCTTTCATCTGGGGAACACCCAAGTGCTGAAGGGCCTAAAACTTACTAATTTTCAGGGCCCTCTTTTGAAAAGGACTGCAAAGTTGCAAATTCCGTGTTAGGCACGGAAGTGGACACAGTTGCCCCTTGAACAACAATATGGCTTTGAACTGTGTGGGTCCGCTCTTACATGGATTTTTTTCCTAATAAATATGAATGTATTTTCTCTTCCTTATGATTTTCTTAACATTTTCTTTTTTCTAGCTTACTTCATTGTAAGAGTACAGTATAGTACATAGTACATATAAACCAAGCATCGACTGTTTATGTTATCGGTGAGGTTTCTGTCAACAGTAGGCTACGAGTAGTTAAGTGTGGGGGGAGGCAAAAGTTATATGCATATTTTCAACTGCATGGGGGTCAGTACCCCCGACTTCTGTGTTATTCAAGGGCCAACTATATTTAGAAAACGAGAAGAGGTACACAACAAATAAAAACCGACTGTTACTGAAAGTAGGACAAAATCCAGAGACCAGCATCATAATAAAACAATGTAAAAATAATATAAAAATGGTTAGTATTCCTTTGGTTCCTAATGCACCTGTCACGTTCTGGTGGCACACTTGGATTTGCCTCTTGATCTGACAATGATTTTGTGGTCTCATTTTCAATAGAGACGAAAGACATCCGTTTGGCCTCTGGCATGCGTAATCTATGGTTGCTTCTGATGACTGAGAGTTGAGCAGCTTCTTTTAGCTTCACAACTTGGTATGGGTGATGCCACATCTGTAAATCTTTTGGCAGTTTCTTGCTTGGGTGGCTCAGGCCAGAGCACCAGAGAACTTGGCTCTTTGATCCTGGAAGGGGTGGGGTGTGGGCACAAGGTGGCAATGAGCGTGACCTCTGAGCAGGCAGTGGAGCGCGGTCTTAATTCAGCTCCTTTGCCTTGAGATCAAGGTGGGAGGCTCTAGGTGCTCAACAATGTCCACCTGGGACAGGTTGTTCCTGGGACCCAAGTGGGTGTGTAGGGAGTGGGGTGACGCCCTTGGCCAGGCACCGAGGCTGGAGGGACTCCCCCAGGCAGGGGCCCCTGCAGCTTCTGGGCAGCATTCCCCACTCCCCAGCACGGTCTTGCTAGGCTCCCTTAGCTTCCATAAGTCGGCCGCTGTGCTCACATCTTGTCATTTGATCATCACGACGGGGAATCCGTACGGCCACTGCAGATGCGCCCCGTGTGGCTGAGTGAGCTGCCCCCCATACAATGAGACTCCCAGCCCTGTGATTTCTCATCCACGTGCTGGGTCAGTCAGGAGAGCCTGTCATGGGAAGTTAGGTCCAAAGGACTAAAGAGATGGGGAGACAAAGTCCTCAGGTAAGAAGCACCTGACCCCGGTTTACGATGCCGCTCTGTGGGAGCAGGGCCCACCTCGGGTCTGCCACACCTGTCAGCCTCACCTTGCTCCCCTGCCCGGCTCGGGCAGTGGGGCCGCCAACACCAAGAGCAGCTGGGCCCTGAGCTGGGAGCGTGGGAAGGAGAGCTGACTATCACAGTAGTCACTGGGCCGGGAGGGGGGGGGTAGGCGGGGGGGGTGGTGGTGCTGCCCTGAGGGGGAAACTGAGACACCTCTCAGGTGAAGCCAGAGCTGTGCCTCCAAAGCCACGCATTAGAAAGCATCATCATCACGCTGGCTGCCACTTGACGAGGGTGCTTGCAGTTCCATCTTGTGTATGTACCTAACTAGAGGCTCAGAGAGCTGGCGAGCGCTACGCCTAGCATAGCAGATTTAAGAGACAGCACTGGCCTAACTGCTCCGTGCAGTGCCGAACTGGAGCCTTACAGTGGAGGGCTGAAGACAGTTTGGCCAAGGTCTTTAATACCCAGCTCGCTCCTTTGCCCTTCCCGTCCCCTGACCTGTTCTCCCTCCAGACACTTGTCACTTTTTGAGTCTTTGACCCCCCATCTCATTTATCGAGAAGTGACTGAGGCTTGAGCAAGCCGGGGTGCAGGGGACAGGTTCCAGGGCCTGAGGAGGAGCCACAGGCAGGGAGGAGGGTTCTTTTGCTGCAGGAAGGCTTGGTTTCCTCTGCCGCTGCTTTCCCCCTGCAGATTCCTGCTCTTGGAGATAATGGCTTTTCCAGGGCTCCTGAGTGCTGTTACTCAGCTGAGCTGGTCACCTTTCCCCTGATGGAAGACGGAGAAAACAAGGCCCATTAGAATTCCTTTCAGAGAGGATTTCTGTTTGAAAGGAATACCTTCACTTAGCTGTGTGTGTGTGTGTGTGACAGGTTGTGGGTGGGTTGGGAAGGATTAATTTGTGGGCTACATGGGAAAGTCTGTCTGACATGCCAGGGAAATAGATGTGGAAAAGGAGGAGGAGGAGAATGCAGGAGAGTGAAGCAGGGAACTTGGAGAAATGACAGGCTTTACTATAGGACCTTGTCCTGCAAAATGCCCCCAGGTTTTTTGGCAGGTATTTTTGGGGGGCTGGAAGGCGTGTGTGTGGTTCCATTGGGGAACCGTGGATGGGGCCCAGTTCTGGGAGTGGGCCAGGAGCAGCCCCTCAGGGAGGTAGGATGGATTCAGAGAGAAATGCCAACCACCATAACCAGAGGGCCCAGGAGGTGGTGGTGGGCGGGCTCTGGTGGGTCTGGGGGTGGCTGGGTGCACCATGTCCTCTGAGGGCTGAGCCTGGGTGTCAGTATTCTGCAAGTCCTAATTCTGTGCTCTGCCCCATAAGTGGGGAATTTAGAAGCAACCTCATGTTTCCTAGTTGGTGGCTAAGAAAGTCAACCACCAATCCTCAGAATTACACAGTTTTGAAAACGCTGAGAGACAAACACAGAAGAGGAGGACTTTTAGACTACATTGGTTGCCGAATGCCTCATTCTTGTCCAGGAAGAAAAATAAAAAATATTTTAAAAGACCCATTGGCCACCCTGCCAGCCCTTCTTCCTTCTGGGGAGACTCCAGGAAACATGCCAACCCTATCGCTACTGCTAGTGTTTCTCTAAGGGGTGTGATATTGGCTCATTTGGGCAGCTTCCAAAGCTAAGTCTTCAGCAAGGGTGACAACTAGCCACAGCAAAAAGTAAGCTGATTCAAGCAATCTATGAAGTCCAGAAAGAAATGGGCTTCACGAGTTGCCTCTGGTGCTCATTTCTGAAATAAAAAATCATACTTGCATGGAGCAGGCATTAGGAGATGCGTCTGATTTGGGCTCTCCCTGGTGTAAGCCTCAGTGCGCTTCACCGTGCAAGTCTGCATGTGTCCCCGGTTCGCGCTTCTTACACTGGGAGGCAACTTGCATTTGCTCCTCCATAGGTGGGGCTGATAAGGTCGGGGACACACTTCTGGCAGTGTTGTTGCCTCCTTGGCACTAGCAGGTCCCTGGCCTTGATCAAAGAAAATCAAAGTCCTACCCCACTTCTGAGGAGCTCTTGATCAGGTTTCTACCTGGAACAGGTAGATAAACCTTTAGAGTCCCTAGTTTGTATCTAGCTGCACGTTATTGTTTAACATGTTCTTATTCCAAAACCCTCATTTCCTCCCCTCAAATATGTTTTGAGCTCTTGCTCAGCACCAGGCACTGTGCTGTCTCACAAGGTCCTCCCAACAGCCTGTTTTATGGACACCAGTGATAAAAAATGAGGTTTTTTTTTTTTTTGCTCATTTCTATGGTGCTTGGCACAACACTAAGTACTTTGTGGAGATTATCTCTTGCCATCATAACCATTTTATCCCCATTTTAAAGATGAGGAAACCAATTTAAAAAGATCCATTAAAGGCTCACAATTCCTTTTATGAAATCCCAGGGCCAGAAACATTGGAGAACAGAATTTTTGGAGGCACAGATTGTATATCACATGTTATGTAACTCCCCTCACCCCCCCCCCACAATGCAGCAAATAATAAAATGCATCAATATTTATGCCGAGAAACGTCAATAGTCTCACTAAGTGGGATAAAGATTAGAAATATTAGTAGTCTCATGTGAGTTAGGGCCATGAGGCCGATTGACTTACGAAGAGGCTTTTGGTGTTTGGAGCTCTTTTGGAGATGTGGGCGAGGGCCTGAGCGGCTGCCCCAGGTTCAGGGTTACCCCAGTTCTGTGTGTATCAGAGCTGGGACTCAAAGCCCCGCCTCGTTCCCAAGCCTGCATGTCTGGTCACCATCCACACCTCCCTGGGAGTGAAACATGGAGAAGGGTGGTCGCTGCCTCAGACCAGATCCTCTATTTGTACCGGTATTTGCTCCCGAACCCAGGACTTCTCCAGTACTGACTGCTGTAGACTTGTGGACACTTGTGGCTTTTTCCAATGGTGGGGCTGAGTTACGTGCAGTTGCTTTTTGTGACTCTGCCATGGGCTGGAGGCCGTACGGGCCAGTTCACGAGGTCCTCAAAGGGAAGAACCTCAGGGCTGAGATTGACGTGGGGCCCTACAGGCCCATCTTCTTGGGGGGGGGGAGGGGGTCTGTGGAATACCACCTGTAAATAGTTACAGCTAAAAGCCAGAGGTGAATTATGACCTGGAGGTCAGCCTTGGCCTTTCTGTTTCAAAACAGAAGTCACTTTCTAAGTGAGGGGCACTTGATGGCCGATAATCCTGTTCTTTCTCTTCTTGAACTGAATTTACAATAGAGGTAATGTAGCAGAGGAGATCCAGGACTGGAATAGTCTAAGACCCTCTTAGAAGAGAATTAGAAAATAACTTGTCTCCTGATAGGTGCTGTTCTTAAATTTATCTCATTCACTCGCCAGACATCTACTCTGTGTTGGGGGGGCACTGGCGATTCGGGGTTGAATAGGACATGGCTCCCGCATCCATGGTGGACCTACTGATTAATTCTGAGCCCCAAAGTGGCCTTAGCATCCTTCCCAACACAAGTGACATTATCAATTCGTCAAATTGGCCTAATTTGCCACTGCAGCCCTGTGCAATTTAAAGTGGAGGACACTCCTTAATGCTAATTAAATATTCATAAACTTTTCCTTTTAGAGAGGCTATAGGTAGAAGCTTTTCTTAAAAACTGCATCTCACTGCATCTATTAAAACTATCCCCCTTCTTTTTTTTCTTTTTCCTCTAGGAGAAAATAATGAATGTCAAAGGAAAAGTGCTTCTGTCAATGCTGGTTGTCTCAACTGTAATAGTTGTGTTTTGGGAATATATCAACAGGTAATTATGAAACACGATGAAATGATGTAGATGAAAGTTACTTTAATCTAGTATTAGCCAAGTCACCAGGTTGAATTAAAAGCAGGATTAGTTGAAACCATAAAGAAGAGCTTCTACCCAGCCTGTATCCTTGAGCCCTTGAACTGCCTTTAAAAGCATTAGAGCTCCAAGTACCTTCTGGTTAATTAATTATCTTCCTTCTTGTCATGTTCCTAATGTCTTGATTTTTGTACTCTTGCAGTTCTGGGCAGGCTAAATCCAGAAACAGTAAGCTTGTATTAAGCCCAAAATGTACTCTTAAATTATTTGTATGGCCAGATGTGGAAATTACTTTAAGACATTTCAGACACAGATTCCATGAGAAATCCACCCTGATTTTTACAATCCTAAGATATTTGCAGAGTTTAAAAAGGAGCAATTCAAGTTGTTGACTTTTGCTTCAAAATACACTTGAGTTGCCCACTGGTGATTCATTTGTGCCTGGCTAAAACTTTTCATTTTTGGTTTTTTTGGTTGTTTTTTTTTAACTCTGGACAGCAAAGTGAATTAAGCATTTCTGAGTTTTCAAATTCATCAGTGGAGTCACCCCCAACATAGGAACTGCTTCTGCGCTTTTGGAAACTACAATGCCTCAGATTCCAGCTGGGCAGGCTTCTGACAGAAAGCAGTCTCCGCAAGCAGCTACAAAAATGCGTGATGCTTTGACTTAAGAGGCACTGGTACAACTCAGCCTTTCTTCCAGAGTCCACTGTAGAAACTTGGGCAGGGGAGCCATCTCGGCCACCATTAATATCTCCGTGGTGAAATGTTTTAGTAGCCCCCAAGTTCATGGCGATGGTCCGGATTAGCACTGGAATGTCTCTCAGATTTTAAAGTCTAAGATTTGATGAGTCAATAGGACCATCTTAGCTACTAAAAAAGGAACTGCATCTTGAGCTCCATCAACAGAAAGAGAATTGCTCCAGAATTTGGGAGCTCTTTTCCCTGCGGGCTGCTGCATAGATCAAACTGCTTCTGGGGTGTTACTCTGTTTCATTCTGAACACCTCATTTTAAGGAAAACAAGACAAGTAGAGTGTAACCCCAAGTTAAAGAGATCTACAAACCAGGTCTTTTGAATTGAGAAAACTAGGTATACTGGTCCAAAGAAAAGATAACTCAGTTGGGTACGGGGGCCTCAAGCCTCCCTTAGGTATCTGAGGCCTGGAAATATCCCCAGGGGAGTCTGGAGCTAGGCTGCCTGGGATTGGTCCTATGCCACTACTGTGACCTTGGGAAACTTAGCCAGCCACTCTGTTCCTCATTTTTCCTATCTTTAAATTGGGGATAGTACTAGTATCTGTTTCACATGGTTTTGGGGAGGATTAAATAAGTTATTGTGTATAAAGCAATTTGGGCAATGTCTGGGACTTAATAAGCACTCAAATGCTAGCTGCTATCTTCATCATCCCTATCACCATCAGTTCCAAAGGGCTGACTAGGCCAGGGGATTTGGGCAGATAGAAGGAAGAGCTCTAGCAGTTGGAAGAATCCAATAGAAGAGCATGTGCCCTCTGGGGGTCGGGTCCTGAGTTAAGATGCTCGTATGGATACCCTTCAAGCTCTGGACACGTGCTTGGATAAACACGGTGTTTTGAATTGTAGCCAGAGTTGTACTTCCATATTTTGGGTGGTTCACAAAATTAAAATGTGGAACAAAGGCCCAAATGTGCCTATTGGCACTGGCCTCCCCTCAAGAGGGTCATTTTATAGTGCTGGGCATACTCTCTGCTCAGTAGCCAGAGCAGGTTCTGGCTGTTCTTCAGGGCTGTAGTCTGGCACCCACACGGGGGCCACATTATTCTTCAGTGTGAAGAACTTCCTTGGATAGCTGCAAGGGACTTACAAAGCAACAGATCCTTTGTCCCCTTGTAAATTGGCCACGTGTCGGTTTGAGGTGAGCTGAGGGCACTAACCTTAGGTGGGCAGCACTGAGGTAAAAAGGCTTTTAAAATAACTGAGTCGAATGCATCCACCAATTAGGAAATAGAACTGTTGTCAGCAGAGTGTCCTGAGAGAATGCCACCCAGGAGAGCCTATGATTAGGGCCTGGATGAAAAAGAAATCCTACAATTTTAGGACTGGACGGAACTTTAAAAGTGATAATAAAATAATGATGATGGTACTGATGACAGCTACTTGTTACTGAGTGTGTGCATTCCCTCCAGCTCTACAGTAATAGTGCTGTGAGGTGACTATTAGTCCAAGTTTCTGGATGAGGAACTCTCAGGCTCTGAGCTGGATGTGGCATTAGGCTCCGCAGCTGTTGCTTGGTTTTCTGGGGGAAGATAACTCCTGGACGAGGGCTGGCTGGACCATGGTGTTGGTGAGGAGGTGGCACTTATTGGTGGAGCTCCTCTCTCATTGTAGCCAACCCTAGACAATGGAGGGCTGTCGTCTTTTTATTTATTTACTTACTTAAAAGCAAGATTGTGACTGTCCAGAGACCTCCTTGTTCTGGGTAAGACTGACGTAACCTCAGTGGAACTTCCCAGCCTCTTGAGCTCATTGGTATATCTCAAAGGATGGCGGAAACCAAGGAGGTGCTAACACCCAGGCTCTCAACTCAGCGCAGGGCTTCAGTAATAATGGTTGCAAATGAGCCTTTCTCAGAATTAAAAGTAATATGATATGTTTTTTATTTCTCACTTGCTTTTAGCCCAGAAGGCTCTTTCCTGTGGATATACCAGTCAAAGTAAGTGCTTTGAGTTCTAGATGTTTCTAAGACATTTCCCACAACTCTTGCACCTCCTACAGACCTTTCTTAACCTGGCAGCTGGTGATGGAGCGCTGGTGAGTGGTGGAGGGGCTGGGATGGGCCCCCGGGAATCTGGCCTGCATTCCCTCCTGCCCCCTACACCTGCCTTTATAGAACCATGGCTGTGTTTTGCCCTTGCTTCTTTCTCCCTAAGGGTCTCTTTGGATAGTGTCATTTGGAGAACATTCCTTCCTCGCTAATAAAAAAAATTAGGGTAGATCTTACCCGTTAGGCTGCCTATTGTATATTGTATAAAGACCCTTGCAATAAATTACTTGAGACAACGGATCATGGAAAAAGTTTGTTTCCTGGTTAACTAGTATATATTATTATTATTATTATTATTATTACTACTACTACTACTACTACTATAATTATTATTATTAGTGAGGACTATGTAAGCCTTTATTTTCCTGTCTTTGGCTTGGATGCCAGGAAGCTCAGAGCAAAGTGTTGTGCTTAATTGCTGTACTTTCCTCAGCCTGCATTTCTGATATAATTTATCCCCTGGCATTAAATCCGGGCTTTTATGCTTACAAAATGCCATGGGATCTTGGCAATTTCCCCAAACCCACTCAGCCAATATCTTCGCTACAAATGAAAATAAAGGTAAAACCTTTATTTGCACAAGTGGCTGACGTCATGTGAAAATGCCCACCTGGATGCCTAAATAAAAGTTTCTTTTTCTGTTCCCTTTTGTTTGCTTTATTCCGCTATTATTTCCCTACTACTTGTAAACACACCTTCAATCATAAGCCATCTCAAACACGTCCTGAAAAGTAGATGAGCTTTCAAACAGGCCTCTTTATATTATTGTTTCTGTTCATGCCTCCCCACTCTATTTGTCCAGCCCAAGGGCATTACAGTTCCTGGTTTCCCCTTCTCCCCCTCCTCCAGGAGGCCCCCACCCTGGGGAGACTCTTGACGAGTGTGGAAGGTGTTGTCTGATACAGTGTTCTGACTTCCTGGTTCAGAGACCCTCAGAGTGATTTCCTGAGGCTATCACTGCCAACTCTGCATCAACCTGAGTTCTCCTAGTTGAGCAAAAGAGACCATTTTTGGAAAGATGCACTGGTTTCTTTATTAAGATAACAATTTGTAGGAGTAGTTTTCAATTTAGAAAGCTCTTTTATGTGTGCGATTTCATTTAGTCTTAAAGCTACCTTCAAAGCAGGTTTATTATTATTATTTATTATTATTATTATATTAGTATTATTATCTGACTTTTCAGGGGGAAAAAAATCAAGATTCAGAAAGAGAAAATGTTCTATCATAGCCACACCACTAGTAAGTGGCAGATCCAGGACTCAGGTTTATGTACTAATGTCTCCCACCCCCACCCCCTCATTCTTTTCTCTCCTCTCCTGCTGGGGTTCCCTGACGATGAACTGAATGCTGGGGGCTGCCCCAGGAGCAGAGGTCTGTCTGCTTTACTAACTGGCAGTTTAAAAAAAAAAAAAAAAAAAGATTTCCTGTCACGAAAAGAGTTTAGGCCAACTTCATTGTCTAAAAGTGTTTGTCATCTTTTTTATTTCTTAGAAACTCAGAGCTTGGTGACGGCAGCAGTCAGAAGGACTGGTGGTTTCCAGGCTGGTTTAAAAATGGGTAAGGGAGAGAAAAAAAAAAAAAAGAATGGGTAAGGTGATGGGATGTACACCCGCGGTTTCACGCCCACCGTGCACTTATAGAGGTCAAAGAAAACGGTTTCACAGTTGTGACCTCAGGCACTCATCTTTCTGGCTTACTGAAATCATGCAAGGAATCTATTTTGTAGTTGGGACTCAAGTTTTTTTTTGTTTGTTTGTTTTTTTTATCTTTTCACATTTATAGAGAGAAATTATCTTTTTGTCTTCAGTGCATATTTATTTCTATTTTACTTTTTGACAGATAGAGAGAGAGACAGAGACAGAGACAGCTAGAGAACCGAACTGTGGGAACTCCCCAGTTCAGCATGTGGGTCCTGCCTGGGCCGGAGCCGGGATTCGATCCTCGGTCCTCGGGGC
>PVKE010000917.1:0-116871 GCA_004027555.1 Craseonycteris thonglongyai | reverse complement strand
AATTTTGGTATATGGTGAGAGATCGCAGTTCACCTTCACCCTTTTGCATGTGGCTTTCCAATTTTCCCAGCACCATTTACTGAAGAGGCTTTCTTTTCCCCACTGTATATTTTTTGCTCCTTTATCAAAAATAATCTGTCCATAAATTTGTGGGTTTATTTCTGGGTTTTCAATTCTGTTCCATTGGTCTGTGGGTCTGATTTTCTGCCAGTTCCTTTTCTTTTTAATTTTCAATTTATATTATTATTTTTATCAGTGATTATTTTCATATAAAAATAATGCGAAAGTGATAATATAAAAAGCGTAACAAGTACAAACCAAGCTGTGAATGAGAGGACAATATTGCCACTGCTAGATGTGTGCTTGCAGAAAAAGAAAAGCTGAGTGAAGTATCTAGCTCATGTTTTTGCTTCCTTGGTAATTTATTGGTACTGCTGGGAAGGTAAGTGGGCAAATCATGAAATAGTCTTAGAAGATGTGAGGCTCACTGCAGTGGGCTATTAGCAGGGTTGAATTGAAGTGAAGTCCTGGTTATTTAGTAGGAATATAGTCAGGGACGGTGGGCTGCTCTGTATTTTCTGATTCCGTGTTACCCTTAGGCAGCCTCCAGTTCTCAGAAATTTGCAAAAGCAGAACTCCTTTGAGGGTGTAACGAGTGTCCTCAGAACTTGGTTCATTGAAGCCATCTTGATAATGATAGCCCAACACAGCCTCTAAAGAAATGGTGTGCTGCTGTCTTTCTGAGGTCTGCGTTCATTATTATCCTAGGATTCCCATTGCCCCTCGCTGGTGTTCAGTTTTCTGTTTCCTTATCGCATAACTTCCCTTTTCTTGGATTACTCCCTCAGTTTGATGGAGCATCCTCTAGTACCTTCTTGAGAAACAATACCATGGGAAGTAAATATTTTTCAAACCTTGAATATCTAAATGTAATCTTATTTTTACTCTCACATTTGATTGATAGTTGCTATAGAACTATGGATTGGAAATAATTTTCTTTCATAATCTTGAAGACATTTTCCCACTATTTTCTAGTTTCCAGTGTGGCTGTGAGAGATCTGAGGCTTTCCGATTTCTATCCTTTTCCCAGAAGCTGTTTTCCCCTCTCACAAAGATTGTAGACTCTTTTTCCCCTCTGTGTTCTGAAATTGCATGAGGATGTCCCTCAGTGTGAGTTTGTGTATATGGTGGGCCCTTTAAGTCTGGAGACACATGTTCTTGAGTTCTAAGAAATGTTCTGAAACTATTTATTCAAGGACTTCCTCTCTCTCTCTCTCTCTCTCTCTCTCTCTCTCTCTTTCTCTCTCTCTCTTTTTTTTCAATTTTTCCTTTTGGAAAACCTAGTACAGTATACTTTAAAAAAAATTATTTTTAATGTTTTTGACAGAGACAAAGAGAGACAGAGACAGAGAGAGACAGAGAGAAGGGGCAGGGCCCAGAGCAGTCTCCATGTTTGTACATCATCAGTTTTTTGATAGGGCTTCACTCCACACAGGTGGTCAGGGGCCATGCAGGGTGGGAACTGGGCTGGGGATCTTCTGCTTGGGAGGCATGCTCCTTTGAGCCAGGGGCCAAACCAGAGGTGGAGGAACTGAATTGGGACCTCCCTCATGGGAAGCATACCCTAGTTCAGTATATGGGTCCCCATGGGCCAGGACTGGGATTAGATCCTGGGTCCTTGGGGCTGCAAAGCAAGTGCTTTACCCGCTGAGTCATCCTGGCTTCCTTGTTATAGAATACTTATCTAATTTCCTACTGTTTTCCCCACCTCCTACCTCCTTTAAAAAAAAAAAATTCACTTCTATAAGATTTCCTCTGTCTTCTGAGTCATTCTTCCTTTTACATCTCTGTCCTTGGCTATTTCTGAAGAGAGCATTTAGATTGATGGTATTTATGACCTTTTTTATTTATTTATTTTTTTTCTGTTTTCTCACTCTCTTTTTTTGTTATGTGTCCCAGTTTTTAGTTATTTTTGAGTGGTTATCATGAACTTTATGTAAAAAAAGTTTCATATATTTAGTGGTTTCTTTTCTAAAGGATGCTTGTTACCTCCATTATCTTTAGAAGTTTAAACCTTTACTTTTACTCCTTTTGTTTTTGTTGTTCCAGTTTATCCCTATTTATTTTTATCCTTTGTTTCAGGTCTAATTGCCTCCTGCTGTGTTTCTAGAAATGCTAGTCTTGTGCTAGAGAATTCTTTCAGTTTCTGTATGTCTGAAAGGAGAACTTCATATGTAAAGGATAACTTTGCTGGGTAGATGATTCTTGGCTGGTAATTTTTCTCCTCCAATATTTTGAATACTTGATTCCACTCTATCCTGGCTTGTAGATTTTCTGTTGAGAAATCTGATCATAGTCTGATGGGTTTTCCTTTGTAGGTTATGGTGTTCTTTTTTCTCACTGCCTTGAGGATTCGTTCTTTGTCTTTGAACTTTGATGTCTTTAGTATAATGTGCCTTGAAGAAGGCTCTGCTAGGATTCAAGTAGGTAGGAGTCCTGTTTCCTTCTTGAATTTGAGGTTCTAGTTCTTTCCATAGATTTGGGAAGTTCTAATCTTCTATTTGTCTTAACAAAGTCTCTGCCCATCTCATCCTCTGCCTCCTCTGGAATACCTGTTATTTTTATGTTATTCTTTCTAATAGAGTAAGATAGTTCTTGTAGATAACTTTCATTTCTTTTAGCACTTAGGTTTCTGTCTTCTTCCTTTTGTCACATTTCCAAATTTCTGTCTTCCATTTCATTAATTCTTTCTTCCATCTGGTCAGCTTTGTTTCCTACGCTAGCTATTTTGTTTTTCACTTCTCTTATTGCATTGTTTATCTCCAGAATTTCTATTTGGTCCTTTTTTGTAGTTTCAATTTCTTTCTTAAAGTATTCTGTTTGTTCATAAATTTTCTTTCTGAGATCACTTAGCTCCCTCTGTGTACCCTGTCAATTTCCTTTGATCTCTTTGAGTGTTCTCAGAATTACAGTCTTGAATGCTGTGTCATTTAACTCATACATTTTCATATTGTTTAGTTTTTTTCTGGAGCCTTTTATTTTCTTTCTGAGCACCTTTGTTCACTAGGGAACTTATTGTTTTTGGAATGTTTCTGTTCCTGGGCATTAGGAATGTTTTTCTGGCAGATGAGATGAGATCTTTCTTTCACTTTCTACCTCATGTTGCTGCAGTGTTTTACAATATTTCCTATTGGTTATTATTATTATTATTATTATTTTCTCAATGTGAAACACTTTCTAGAAGGTGGGATTCTCTTTGATCCAGTCACCTTGGTGCCTGTATGTCTCCTCTTTGGGAAGAAATGGTGGGCGATGGTATTTTATGCCTCTGAGATCTCACTGCAGTCAGGAACTGCCATGCCCAGGCTTCACAGTGTTCCTGGATCCCTCTTCCAGCTTCAGAGGGAAGGGTGGTTGTGAGGTTTATTGCAAAAGGCACAGGTCTGTTTGTGTCACAGGGTAATGGTGGCTTCCTAGTGGTGGTTGACTAAATGCAGACTGTGGGTGGAGCTGGCAGAGAAAGCTTTGGGAGGGAGCAAGGAGAAGCAGCCAGGCTCTGTGTCCAAAGCCCTGCAGTGCTCCTTCTGGGGCCTTACCTCATTGAGGACCATTCTGTGCTTCAGCTGCCAGCACACTGCTGTTGCTAGCACTCGAGCCATTGGAATGCCTGCTTCTTGCTCTGGTTGCTGGCCTTACTCTCTGTGGGGCCCCCCATGCTCCAGCCATCCAATCCATATTTTGGTAGCCGGCCCCAGGCTCTGAGCACCTATGCTGATCTCTAGTTGTTGCAGATGCCTTGCTTTGGCCTCCTGCACTGTGCTATGGCTGCCCATACCATGCTATGGCTGCTCTCCCTGTGCTCCTGCCATGGCGACTCGTTACAGCCAACTGCATCCGCTTCTGCCATCACCCCACATTCTGGCTTCCTTTGCATGTTCTAGGCCTCCAACCTTCCCAGAGTCGCTCTGCACCTCTACCTGCACTCTCACTCTCCCAGCTCGGTCTCTCTTCTGCTGGTCTCTGGGTTAGTCTCTGGTTAGTCACCAGGTAGGTCTCTGGGTCATGCTCCATGGCGTGTCTCTGCACTTCTCCCTTTCCTCCTCTCACTTGCCTCCCTTTCTCTGGTTTTGGGTATTTTCTTGTGATCAGTGGGTCTCTCAGTTGAGGCTGGGTATTGCTTAGGGATTCTCTGGTTGGATTTTAGTTGTTTAATTTGTTGTTCTTTCCAGTAGAGGTTTCAAGAGCTCCTCTCATGCTGCCATGTTGATCCCCGTTTCACTCTTTAGTTGCATCGTGGTTTGGTGGTTAAGCATGACACTAAACCACACTACCGGAGCTTGAGTCATGGTTCTTCTAATTACTAGCTGTATAATCCTGGGCAAGTCATTTATTTTTTCTTTTATTTTCTATTTTTTTTAATTTTTGAACTGAACTGGGGGCCTCACCGCATTTGGGAAGCAAGCACACCTCAGTTCAGCATGTGGGTCCGCCTGGGCCAGAGCCAGGATTCAATCCTCGGGGCTTTAAAGCTAGCGCTTAACCCGCTGAGCCATCCCGGCTTTCCCCATTTACTTTTTTGAGCTTATTTTTATATAAGTAAAATGCGATAATTAGTTACATCCACTTTTTTTTGGTAAAGATTAAATGAGTTTATGCATGTAAAGTATGTAGGAAAGGGCCTGATAGAAGTTTGGCTATTTTACTATTGTGTTCTGAAATAGAAAAAAGAGAAAAAATATTTGTGTCAGTTTTTACTCTCTAATTTAAAATTGTTAGATTTTGAGGGATAAACACCTCACCCTCTTGGCTTGCACAGGTTGTGGCACCTAGCACAATTTCGTGTTTATAATAAGCATTGACCAGGTTTACTTGTTCCCATACCACACAGCCAGTATAAGGACCTGTCATTCATAGCTTCCTTCTTGACTTGTCTACCTTGATCCATTTGTAGGTGTGATTACCTCCTATTTTAACTAATTATTTTAGATTTGACTCAGGGCTCTCATTTGATGGTTCTTCCCCCATTCTTGACTGTTTTTTACTCCACTTGCTATACTATTTCTTAATTTTTGTTTCCAATTTTAACTCATATTTGCATACAATATTATATAAATTTTAGGTGTACAACATAGTGATGAGACATTTATGTAGTTAACAAAGTCATCACCCCAATAAATCTACCTAACTGTTACCACACATAGTTATTACAATATTATTGACTGTATGTCCCATGCTATACTTTATATCCCTGTGACTATTCTGTAGCTGAATTTTTCACCTACCTCTTCCACCCTACTCCCATTTGACAACCATCAAAATGTCTTCTGTATCATCTAGGGGTCCATTTATGTTTTCTTTGTTTGTTTATTTTGTTCTTTAGATTCCACATATAAGTGGAATCATATGATTTTTATCTTTCTCTGCTTTACCTACTACAGTCAGTATAATACTTGCTAGGTCCAACCAGATTATTTCGGATGGCAAGATTTCATTCTTTTTCATGGCTGAGTAACATTCCATTGTATATATTCTAATTAAAAAAATTTTTTTTTTTTACATTCAGTATTATATTAATTTTAGGTGTATAGCTTGGTTTGTAAATTAGAATAATTTAAGATGTGATCCACCTGACTAATCTAATACCCTTCTGGCACTGTCCATAGTTATTACTATATCATTCCTTATAATTTACTACATATCCCCATGACTATTTTATAGCTACCAATTTGTACTTCTTAATTTTTTTACCTTTTCACCTTGCCCTCAAACCCCTTCCGGTTATCACCTTGACAAATCTAGAACCCATCTAACACCATAGTTACATTCCTTATGCTATATCCTACATCCCCACAACTACTTTGTAACAACCAATTTGTACTTCTTAATCCCGTCACCTTTTTCCACCCATACCCCAATTTCCCTCCCATTTTCTGGCAACCGTACTTCTTAATCCCGTCACCTTTTTCCACCCATACCCCAATTTCCCTCCCATTTTCTGGCAACCATCCAAATGTTTTCTGTATCTATGAGTTTGTTTCTGTTTTGTTTATTCTCTTTTTTTTTTAAAGGTTTATTTTTATTGTTTTTGACAGAAAGGGAGAGAGAGAGAGAGAGAGAGAGGGAGAGACAGAGACAGAGAGTCAGAGAGAAGGGGGAAGGCCCAGAGCAGTCTCCATGGTTGCATATCATTAGTTGTCTACATAATTTCATTGTACAGGTGGGCATGGGGCTGTGTGGTGCAGGAATGGGCTGGGGGCCTCCTCCCATGAGAGGCATACCCCTATGAACTGGGGACCTTCCACATGGGAAGCATACCTGAGGTGAGCTGAACCGGGGGCCTCCCACATAGGATGCTGACCCTGGTGAGAACCTAACTTGGAACATACCCCACTTCAGCATATGGGTCCACACTGGCTGGGATTTGATCCTTGGACCCTGGGGCTGCTAGGTAAGCACTCAACCCACTGATCCATCCCAGTATCCCCCCTTATTCTCTGCTTTAGATTCCACCTATAAGTGAAATCACATTGCATCTGTCTTTCTCTGATAATTTATTCAGCACAATATTCTCTATGTCTTTTAAGAGTTTTAATCCATTTAAATTGAAAGTAATTGTTGATAGACATGCAGTTATTGCCATTTTATTATTTATAGTTTTGATTTGTTTTTTCCATTTTAAAGAAGTTCTTCTAACATTCCGTCTAATACTTATTTGGTGGTGATGAACTTCTTTAGCTTTTTCTTGTCTGTGAAGCTCTTAAATGTCCTTCTATTTGGAATGATAGCCTAGTTAGGAACAGTAATCTTGTTTATATTTCCTTGCTTATTGTCATGTTAAATATTTTCTGTGAATCCCTTCTGGCGTACAAATTTTCTGTTGAGAAATCATCTGACAGTCTTCTGAAAACTTCATTCTAAGTTACTCCTTGCCTTTCTCTTGCTGCTTTTAGATTCTCTCTTTGTCTTTAACTTTTGCCATCATTATTATAGTGTGTCCTGGTGTGGGCCTATTTGGGTTCATCTTGTTTGGAACTCTCCAAGCTTCCTGGGCTTGTATGTCTAGTTCCTTCACCAGGTTTTGGAAGTTTTCAGTTATTATTTTTTCAAATAAATTCTTAATCCCTTGCCTTCTCTCTTCTTTCTCTGGTACCCCTATGATGTGAATGGTAATAAACCTGATGTTGTCCTAGAAATCTCTTAAAATATCCCCATGTTTTTGGATTCTTTTTTCTTTTTGTTGTTCTGATTGAATGCGTTCTGCTACCTTGTCTTCCAAATTTTTGATTCAAACCTCTGCTTTGTATAGTCTGCTGTTGATATTTTCTAGTGTGTTCTTCATTTCAGTTATTCTCTATATCTGCCTGGTTGTTTTATAATTTATATGTCTTTTTTCTAATGCTTACCATCTCTTTTTTTGAAGCTTTCAGTAATTTTTTTGGGCATTCTTATAACCATTGTTTTGAACTCTGTGTCCAATAGGTTGCTTGCCCATCTCGTTTAGTTTTTTATTTTTTCCTGGAGTTTTCTGCAGTTCTTTTATTTGAGATTTTTTTGTTTCTTCATTTTGGATTTCTCTCTGTGTTTCTATGTATTAGGTAGATCTGCTAGGTCTCCCAGTATTTCCATGTAGCCTTATGTGGCACCATCTCCCTGGTTACATGCACTGGGTTCTCCTGTAGATTTTTATTTGTTATCAGTGTTTTGCCTGGAGCTACTGAGCAAAAGTTGGAGCACACACCAAGGCCAGTTACTCCTTGCTTGGAGCCTGCAGACTCTAATAGTTTTCCAAGAAAGATTGCAATGGAGGTGGGGCACACGTGCCTCTGGTGTTGCGGAAAGTTGGGTAGTGCAGGGTCACAGTGAGTCAGCAGACCAATCAGATTGAGATTTGGCCATTTGTGGGCAGGCATAACACAGGAAGGATGGCACCCACCGGCCAACTGCATGGGAGAAAGACCACACTCAGAAATGTGGCAACTGTCCTCCAGCCCTTGCCCCAAAGCCACACACCTCAGTCTGCCCCCATTATGCCTCCAATGCCCCCTGAGTCACCTTCTTTCTGCTGTAGCCCAAGGAGAGTCCCTGCGAGTGACTGAGTCTGCACAGGCACTTTAAGAGGATGTCTAGGGTTTCTGCAGCCTTCTGTCCCACCCGATGGTTGGAATTCCAACTGTTTTTCACAGCTCAATGTTGTGGGACTCTTCTTCTCAGCACCAGTACTCTGTGCTGGGGAGCCTGGTGTGGGGCTGGGATTTATCACTCCTACAGGGGAAGCCTCCATAACCAAGATATTCCTTTTGATTCTCTACCACCACACAGGGGTTTATGGCCAGCCCATTTTGCATCTCTGCCCCTCCCATCAGTCTTGGTGTAACTTCTTTTTATTCTTAGTTGTAAAACTTCTGTTCCGCTAGACTTAAGATGGTTCTCCAGGTTTGTTGTTCTATAATTTATTTTTAATTTTAATGTGTTCACAGAATGAAGCAGGCACAGTACTTACCTACTCTGCCATCTTGGATCCTCTTTCTGCTATATGTCTTGTTATGCTATTTCAACTTACCACCCCTCTCACCAAAACTCTTAACAAGAAGGGCTCTCTCTAGGTTTACCCAAGCTCTGTGAGCAGGATCAGGATGGCATTCAATAAGTATTTAGGATTAAGAAATTACAAAATACACCCCAAACATTAATATTTAAAACTCATATTTAACAGAGGCTAACCACCCACTGTTGTATGACCTAAATCAGGCTTGTCAAACAAACTGTGCTTCTCAAACTTGGTTGCTTATTTGTTGCCTGGTTTCTTCTTCAACCATCAATTTTCCTTAGTGGTAAGTAATTTTTAAGCATTTTTATATTAAAATAAAAAAGGATAGAGTATCAAATAAAGGCAAAATTTATGCTTTTAGAAGATGAAAATTTACACTAAAAATATGTCTTCATTTCTCTGGGTGTTAGGCCTGTGTACTCACATACACTGGGGACTATAAGTGGTAGGACACAAGTTACTGTTCTTTCTTTGTTGATAAAGATACCTCCATAGAAACATTTAAGAAAATATAATACTGTATGTTTCCTTTGCCAATGTTAGATGGGTTCATGTTCACAATAGTCAGAACTTAGTAATAGCTGCCATTTTTGAAGAATACTTCTTATATGCCCCCAATTCTACAATATATTTTACAATAGCATATAATTTGATATTCACAGCAAGTCTATTTTACAGGAGAGGTAACTGAATCTTAAAAAATTAAATAACTTGGATGAAGTTTCACAACTATTTTGTGTTATGAATGGAATCAAGGCCATGTGAATAAAGCTCTAAAGCGCCCTTGACTGCTACAGTGCAGAGCCCATGAGGAATCACTCAGCATAACCTCACTCAGGATGAGAAATTTATGAAAAATTGAAAAGAGCAGTTTCCATCAATAAGAACTTGAGGTCTTATAGGAACTCAGGGTAAAAGAAAGAAGGGAGAGAAAGAGAGAAGAATGTATGTGTGTATGTGTGTGTATACTATATATATGTATATGTCCATGTATATAAACATATATATAACAACTACTTGAAAAAAACTGAGTTATAAATTGTCTCCATAGCTCAAAATTAAAGTTATTATCATATCTTTTGCCAATTTGGTATTAAAAACAACCATGTTTTGTTGTAGGAAAGGATGCTGTGGGATTTACTTTGCATAAGTTATGATCTATTCAGGCCCTAAGCACACATTGGTGAATATAATGAATATCAACATATTGATGAACAACTTGCCCTGACCATTGCCCTTAGAATTACAGTTTTTCAACTAAAATCATTGGAAAATGTCAAATCGCCTGCCTTCTTGCATATTATTATTATATTTCTTTCTCAAAAGCTCATTGCTAGAGAGTTATTAACCATCATCATAGCCGCATTCCCTTCTTTTACTTTGTAAATGTTGACTGGCAAGAATTTTACTGTACTTTGCTACATTTATAAAGCTCTGGTGCATATTCTCATTTATTTTCTTAAGTGAATCGTTTGTCTGTTTGGCATAAAGTGGTCCACTGTATTATGTTATAGACAGTAAAAATATGAACTAAGGTGTTTTTGGTTGATGCATTTGAACCTCATTGATCTATACACAAAGCTTAATGTGAACTTGTAAACATAAAAGCTCATCTGAGCTTCTAATCTTAATATTTATTCTATTTGTGGATGTTAGTCCAGAGAATCATACTGTTTCTTTAAGAGTGTTTCGTGGAACACCCATTGCTATCCCAACATACTTGTGCAAATAGTTTCAGGGGTCAAATGAGTTGAAACCATAGAAACGTTTTGTAACGGTAAGTTGTCTTAAAGATTCACAAACATAATTCAGACACAAACTTCCTCAAACCATCGTACAATTATGAGAAAAATTAACTTTGTTTAATCCAGAGATCTTTATAAATGTATCTGTCCAGGCTTAAAGATATTGTTTCTCAGAAAACCAGATGGCTCAGCAGGTTAAGAACTCACTTTGCAGCCCTAGGGACAGAGGATTGAATCCTGGCCCTGGCCTGTGTGGACCCATAAGCTGAACTGGCATGTGTTTCACATGTGGGAGATCCCCAGTTTGGTTCTTACCTCCCCCGTTTGGCCCCTGGCTCAAGGGGACATGCCTTTCATGCAGGAAGTGCCCAGCCCAGTTCTCGCCCTGCATGGCCCCCATCCACCTGTGTGGAACAAAACCATGTTGAAAACTGATGATGTACAACTATGGAGACTGCTCTGGGCCATCCTCCTTCTCTCTGTCCATCTCTGTCTTTGTCTCTCTCTGTCTCTATCAAAAACAATAATATAAATGTTTAAAAAATACTGGTTCTCAAGTTTCTGTAGCACTGCTGTTTTTTAAACATTGATTTTTAAGTCCAATTGGACCTGGGTTAGAATTTTAGCTCTGTTTTGCTTAGAGTACATTGTCCTTTTTAAACCAAAGACTCCTCTTTTTGGGAATATTTACCTCACATTGTTGTCAAATTAAATGAGCTAACACATCTTAAGTATATAACACAATGCCTGGCATAAATTTTAGTTCACCTATTTCTTATTTTGTTTCCCCTTATTTTCTTTAAGAAACCCTTGAAGTTAAAGTTCTCTATGAATTCTTTGTTCAAAAATTGATCTAGAAAATACTAAACCTAGAAGGATACTAGAAGGCCCTAAACTCATCTGAAGTAAAAGTTTATTTCTTTTGACTATATTTTCAAATAGAAAACAAAATATGCCTTTTCCCTTTCAATAAATATCTGCTTAAAAACAATGATAATAAATAGTCTCTTTTTAATGCAGAGGTGAGATCATATGGTTCCAGGGAAGGAAGTATAGAATTATATTCTGGGTTTTGTTCCCAAGTGGTTCAGTGAGGTGGCCAAATGCTAAGATTACTGGAGGAAACTGAATAAAGTTCTTTTAAGGCTGTGTGAGTCAACATAGGAGTAGTACATAATCCTGATGTTTGTGTCTGGATGGGGCACTGTCATTAGAAAAGTCAATAAAAAAGTATATCTACGGCTTGATGGGTTCTGAGATATTAGTTTTGCCTTCAGATAATGATTGTGATTGCCAAGTACCCTGAGTAGCTCAACTGGCTGACATTGTCAGCCCTAAAGCCTATCTGGTTACAAACATAAAACTAGGACTATACTTCTGTTTTTAAAGCTCCTATGGTTGTTTCACTTCCAGAAAGACCTAAGGGAAAACATTTTCAGGTAAACAAATATACCTGTTCACAATGCAGTTTACTAAAGAATTCTTGGTGGCTGGAGCAGCAAACCTTAGCCCATTTAAGCCCTTCATGACGCTGGGAGGGAGTGCATGTACCAGAAGGAAAACCAGATGGAGCTTCGAGGATGATGCACTGACAAGCTCATTAGTTCATCTAGAAGCAGTCTCGTACACCAGGCAGTCAGCTAATTTTGTTTGCTTCCACAGTGTTTTACCTCTCTGATTTCGTCTCTAGGTCCTGACCCCTCCTGGCAGGTCTCAGCTTAAGCGTATCCTAGGAAGGCAGAGGTAGATCTCACCTAGCAGCTTTAAGTTTTTCAATTTTAATCAGATGCACATGTATAAGACAAGTCAACTTTGTTTTTAGTAAGTTGTACTCTCTTTCATAGGATGACTTTGGAGAGTTACTATGCCAGAAGCCCATGGTCTTCCCCTGAGAAGGAAAGGAAGTGGTAAAAAGTATGGTAAGTGAAGGGAGCTTATTGTTCCACTTTTACATTCTTATGAATCCCCGTGATGTTTATTCCATTCCTGAATATTCAATTTGATGAATTCATTTAAATGAGTCCTGTTCAACAGAGAGGGGAATCAGGGAGTAAGAGGAGTTAATGGTGATGTGTGGAAGCTGAGATGTAGGATGGCTGCGACGGTGGCTTTGGATTCAGGCAGACCTTATTTTGAGTATAGGTCACAAAGCCACTTGCTGGCTGTATGAACCTGATCTTTGAGGTTTAGCTTTCTACAATTATATAAGCATAGCACAGGGGTTGTAATGGATGTTGTGCTCGCTTCTCCAGTATTTATTCCACCCCCAGGGAGTAAGCTTGGCATTATTCCTAGCTCTGTGCATAGGTTCTGTTTGATATAAGACAGTTGTAGACTTTGTCACAAAGATTGGTTCAGAGATGAGCAAGGCCCTGTGCCTAAGCCAGTCAGTGTGTAGCATTGTGCTAGCCCCTATAATTGGTTACAGTTGGTCCAATCAGAGTGAAGTGCAAGTCACTTGCACAAGATACACACTGTCCCTTGCTCTGAATGGTGTGGTATGTAGGTACAAAGTCTGGGAATCTGTACCAACTTTTTACTATCATGGAAGATGGTTGTCTGTAGAAGAGCTAGAATACAAAGGTAGAAGAGCAAAATGAATACCAGGAAATAGAAACTGATCTGACCATATCTTTCCAAGTTTGTTTTACATCTAAAAATTCTAGTTACCAGGGTCAACATATTCCCTTTAAAAAAAAAATCCACTTTGAGTTTTACTTTTATTATTTGCAAAATAAAGAATCTTATTTTATAAGTGTATTATAAATATATAATGTCTGACATATCTGTCAGTAGTGACAAGTAATGGGGGGGGAGGGGAGAGTATTGCAATGAGAGTGTTGAATAACTACAGCTGAAGCCAGGAAGTTAACAACCTTTAAACTAATACTTGGGGCAAGGGAGTAAATGATAAAGCCATCTAGGAGGGGAGTGTTCTTGACAGAAGTAAGAGCACATGCAAAGGCCCTGAGGCAGGGCTTTGCACAGTATGTTTCAGCAACAGAAAAGAAACCAGCATGATTGAACTATGGGGAACAAATAGAGAATAAGATAAAAAGTCAGCAAGGTTACAGGAGGCAGGTAAATTATAAAGGGTCTTGGAACAGTTATCAAGATTTTGGCTTTACACTAAGAGGAGGGAAAAATGAAGGGTAATTGGTAGGGAAGTGACATGACATGACTTACATTTTTATATTTATTTATTGTTTTGAGAGAGAGAGAGAGAGAGAGAGAGAGAGAAAGAGAAAGAGAAGGGGGAGAGCCCCCAGAGCAGTCTTCATAGTTGTACATCATGAGTTTTCAATATAGTTTTATTCTACACAGGTGGGTGTGGGGCTTCTCAGGGCAGGAACTGGTCCTGGGGTCTCCAGCATGGGAGGCACACCTCTGCAAGCTGGGGGCCTCCCACATGAGAAGCACAGCCCAATGCAGCATATGGGTCTGCACGGGCCAGGGCTGGGACCCGATCCTTGAACCCTAGGGCTACAAATGAGTGCTCAACCCATCGAGCCCTCCTGGCATCCCATGAGTTATGTTTTTATAGGGTCATATGGTTATTGTTTTGCATGTAGACTGGGTGGGATGCATTGTAGTGGCAGGCAGAGAAAGGCAGAGACTAGAAAGTCAGTTAGGAAGCAATTGCAGTATCTGGGGAACATGAGATGGTCTCTTAGCCAGGGTGGTGAAGTAGAGGTGTTGAGAAATCATCAGAGTTTGACCACCTTTTGTAAATAAAACCTAGATGATTCACTGTTGGATTGAATGTGGGGTGTGAGATTAACAACAGTCAAGGATGACACTGAAGAAAACAATACCTTTTGTATAGTGTGGCTGTAATAAAATAATGTATAAAGACCTATATATAATAGGCTGTTGAATGGTAATTATAGGATAATAATAAGTATTTACTTGCATGTAGAAGATATAGACAACATTACAGGCATAAAGGCAAAAACAAATATCTTTGATAATGAATAATACTAATAAAATAATTCACAATTTATGATATGTGTTTTTTTAAAAAATATATTTTGTCACTTAAGCCTTTGAAAACCCTGAGGTAGGTATGTTAATTACTTTGTTGTAGAGGGAAAAAACAGGGATAGAAGGGTTAAGTGGTTTTGGTTATGGATTCATAGAAATGGTTACCTCTTTTAAACATGGGTCTTGTGATTCTAAATATAATTTTCCCTTTATGATAGCATTCTGCTGACCTTTTTGTTCACAGGTGACATTTTTGAGTTTATTTGTAATGAGGATGGTAGAATTAAAAGCAATCCATATTTATTTGTAGTTTTTCTTACTGTGACATAACTTTATATGAGAACCAACCTGGGGTTTTCACTTGTGGTTACGTGGAGAAATTATTGTTATTAATAACACCTCAACTAATGCTTACCAAGGGCCAGACATTAGTGTTTGCATTATTATATGAAATGTATCAATTAAGTTTCCCAGAAACTCTCTGAGGCAGTGTATCAACCAGGGTTTAACCAAGAAACAGAAATCACACCAGTAATTTAGTGTAACAAATTATTAAATTATACTAGTAGAGATGATTAACTACTAAAGGACTCCCTCTAAAAAGTAAACTGACCTCTAAAAAGTAAAAAGGAGAGCAAATTCAGAAAGCAAGTTCAGAAAGCAGCTCTACCTCTGAGGGAGACTGAATAGGAAAGATCTACCGGTGAATGTGGAAGAAGCCCCCACCAACACTAAAATTAACAACTCAGAGCAGGACCAAATACAAGATCTGTGGGGCCCAGAGCAAAATGAAAACACAGGACACTTCATTAAAAATTATTGAGAATTTCAAGATGGCAGCATCAGAGCAACTACACAGGTTGCACGTCCGTGAAGACATTCTTGACTTGGGGCACGGCTGCTATAGGAACATGCAGGCTGCTGGAGGGAGACAAATGTGGCAGAGGGTTTGAGCCAGAGTTGGTCTTAGAAGAAGCCTGATGAATGGTAAGAAAAACAAAACAAACAAAAACAAACAAACAAACAAACAACCTGATAAAAGGTGTGAGTAGGCTGGAATTTACCTATAAGGAATACCTGTAGGGGATACTGAGATAGCTCAGCGGTTGAGCACTTGTTTTGCAATTGTGAGGTCTGAGATTTGATTTTTGGCCTGGCCTATGCAAACGCATATGCTGAACTGTGGTGCAACTGGTAACTGCCAGGATGGCTTGGTAGTGAAGGTTCTCGCTTCCTATGCAGGAGACCCTCGGTTTGGTTCTTGCCCCATATCCACCTGTGTGGAATGAAACCATGTCACAAATAATGAGGTACAACTATGGAGACTGCTCTGAACCCTCCCCACTTCTCTCTCTCTCTCTCCTTCTCTCAAAACAATAAGAAATAAATCTTGAGAAGAAAAGAAATGCCTGTGAAAGTTTTCTGTAGTTCCAGTAGGCCAGAGGTGATTTGTAGAAAGTTGCTCCTGGGGTACATGTAAACCTTACTGAAGAGGGAGGTCCACGGGGACTTCTCAAGTGTACTGGTAAGTATAACGTGGGAGAGAGAGGAAGGCAGAATGGCATTAGGAATGGCATCTCCTTTCTCTTATACTGTCTCTCTGGTGCTCTTTGTTGAGAAGCCTAATGCTGTGTCAGCTTGGCAAAGGACAAATGTTTACATGTGTCATTACAGTGTAACAAAACATGTCAAAGAAAGGTGGATTTGGAGCAATAAAATGGTAACTGGCACAGACAAGTACTATTATCATTGCCTTGCAATAGATGAAAATAAAAACAAAAAAACAAAAAACAAAACTATTTCAGAGAGTTGTAGTCTCCAGGTAAAAAGTTATTTGTAATTCCAGACTTTAACACTGTACCATTTTGCTATATTGCATCCTTGAATGGTATGTTCATGAACTTGACTCCCTAAACAGGGATTATCCTGAAACAATGTTGGGTAGAGAAGGCTCAAGGAATAAGAAGCAAATCAGGTATTGGGAAGCAAGTGTATCACTATAGCAGACTCATGGAGGAAATATCTTATAAGAAACAAGCCTCAGGGACTAAATCACCATCAGAGACTGAAAGATCTTCTTTCATTGTACCTAAGGGCAGTCAAATAGCTGGTGAGCGGGAGCTTCTTTTTTTATGGAAGACTTCCATCTAATACATGAAAAGGAATAGTATATGAGGGCTGTCAGAAAAAAGTTAGCCATCGTCAATATAACGAGAATGGTTACATGGCTGCATACATTCCAGATAGCCCTCATAGAATGAAAAGGTAATCATTTTATAATCCCTAATGATATAATAGTTATAAACAATATTTATTTATTTAAAAATTATTGTACTGTTTTTGACAAAGAGAGACAGAGACAGAGAGATATGGAGAGAAGGAGGATGGCCTAGAGCAGTCTCCATAGTTGTACGCTATTCGTTTTTTGACATAGTTTCATTCCACACAGGTGGGTGGGGGCTGAGCAGGGCGGGAACTGGGCTGGGGGCCTCCTGCATGGGAGGCATGCCCCCTCAAGCTCGGGGCCGAACCAAGAGTACGAGAACCAAACTGGGGGTTTCCCAACTGGAGGCTTCTCACGTGGGAAGCACACCCCAGCTCAGCATATGAGTTCACATGGGTCAGGGCTGGGATTTGATCCTCAGTCCCAGGGACTGCAAAGCGAGTGCTCCACCCAGTGAACCATTCTGGCTTCCCCAAACAATATTTATTGATGTCTGCTAATGCCAAAAAAGAAAAACAAACATTATGATTGAAGCAAGGCCACTGATACATTTTTATTTAGAATGTAACATTATATATAAAAGGATGCTCTAAAGTCTTTTTAAAAAAATTATGAATCTGATGAAGCTTCTAGATATAACTACCAATTTCCAGAAAATCCAAGGGTGAAGGAATATGTTAAAGGAATAACAATTGATAAATGTTAAGCATTTATCAGCAAAATTCGGAGGGTGACTGACTATAGGATAAATAATTCAGAATTTTCAATAAATTAACTATAAAAATAAAAGAGCTGAAGAAACTATAAATTAGAAACTTCAGAGAAAAATAGATAAGTACAGTAAATGGGCTTTATTTAGATTGGTAATTGAACAACAGCAGCAAGAACAAACACTATAAAAAATATACTAAACAAAATTGTGATAGAGTTGAAAATATTTGACAAAATAATTTTTAATGTTATAAATGTAATAATGATGTTTATTTGATTTATATTTTACAAGTTCTGGGGATGCTAGGATGGCTCCATGGGTTGAGCACTTGTCTTGCAGCCCTGGGGTCCAAAGATCTAGTCCCAACCCTGGCCTGTGAGGACCCATATGCTGAACTGAGGTATGCTTCCCATGTGGGAGGCCACTGGTTTGGCTCCTGGCTAGTGGGGGCGTGCCTCCCAGGTGGGAGGCCACCAGCCTGGTTCCTGCCCTGCACGACCCCCACCCACCTGTGTGGAACAAAACCATGTTGAAGACTAATGACGTACAGCTATGGAGACTGCGCTGGGCCCTCCCCCTTCTCTCTCTCTGTCTCTCTCTGTCTCTGTCAAAAACAATAAAATAAGTCTTAAAAAAATAAAGTCCTTACAGAGATACATAGTGAAATGTATATGATAAATAATATCTGTAATTAGTTTCAGAATAGTTTGTGTGTTGAGCGGTGAGGGGTATAGAAAAAAATAGCTATTAATTGGTAATTGTTGAAATAGGATTATAGGGTTTATTTTTTTTTTACATATACTTCATATCTTTTGAAAATGATCACAAATAAAAGAGATTTCTTTTGTGAAAATAATTTGATGTTTTAATGGGTTCATGCAAGTGCAAATTAGTGGCTATCTTCTACTATGGCTGTGAGAGAAAATTTGACATTTCTCACTACAATAGAGCCCTAATAACCCTGTTTTGGTAAAAAGCAATTGTCTGGAAGAATTAATAAGATTTTTGTTATAAAGCACGTATAGTCTATGTTTATGTATTAATTATTTTATTCCATTAAAAAACATCAAAGAAGGGTAGCCCTCATCTTCAAAGTGGAGTGTCTGACAAGAATTTTCCCACTGAAGTGACAGAGGTCCCTCTCCTTTCACTTGCACATGTCCCTGATTCTTAGGCCTGCCTAATACTAGCAGAGCTGACAGAACAGAGTGATCAACAGGATTTCATCAAGTGTCCTGATGTGCTTCTTGTATTTTTACCCTAGGTGACTTGAAACAGGGAAGAAAAAATGTTTGTTTTGTTATTAATCAAAATATTTCAAACAGAAAAGCTTTGAGGGCATCCTTGGGGTACCGAAGTCCTCTGTCTGTTTTGCTCCTCAGTACACATTTCTGAAAACAGGACAAGAAACAACAGCCTCAGGAGGCTTCCTTTCATTGAGCCCCAAGGACTGCTTCAAACTTCAGATATCACTTCTTTACTCCTCTCTGGGTACTTGTAGGCCTCACATAGCTTCCTACACTTAGTAGGCATGCACATGATGTTGATTGAATTAAATTATGTTCCTAATAGGCAGCAAGGTGTCATGAAAATACCTGGCTGCTAGACTGCGATCCATTATTACGTTGTTATGGGATCTGGCAGGAGTTGTTGCCTCTCTGGACCTTCATATCTTCATCTGAAGAGTTATGACAGTGAAGTAGAAAAGTACTATGAGCCTCTCTATGGCTGATATTTGATGGATAAAAAGTCAAATATCACCATTGCTTCTCATGATACTCTGAGATTGTAAATTATGGTTTCTTCTATTAATATGTTTCCTCTTTCCCTACTTTCCTCTTCAAGCCTGGGTCAAAGAGAGGTTTGCATCAGGGCTGAGGACCTGAGAGGATGAGGAATTTGTGTGGATATAGGCAGATCAAGAGTCAGATGCCTCCACCCAGACTCCCTGATGCCTTGGTCCTGCCTAAACTTGGCAGGACATTCATACTGCTCCATGAAAGTGGAGGGAAGGCAAAACCCCCAACATGACTGACTGTATTTGCTCCTGTGCCACCAGACAGAAATGGAAACAAATTTTAAAGATATTTGTATTGTTTTTGACAGGGAGAGAGAAAGAGAGACAGGGAGAAGGAGGAGGGCCCACAGCAGTCTCCATAGTTTCATGTCATTGGTTTTCCACATGGTTTCATTCTACACAGGTGGATGTGGGGCTGCACAGGGCAGGAACCAGGCTGGGGGCCTCCCACATGGAGCTCATTCCAGTGATAACTGGCTGTGGGCACACCCCAGTTCAGCATATGGGTCCACACAGGCCGGGGACTCAATCCTCGCTCGGACCCTGGGGCTAAAAGATGAGTGCTCAACCCCCTGAGCCATCCTGGCGTTCCCAGAAACAAATCTTAATAGAGGAAACTGAAACTCCAGCTTGAATGGTGCGACCACTGCATATATTATTCAAAATACCTAGTTTGACTCTTTTCTTCTTTGTATCGGTTGGTTGTTTTGGTGTCCTATAAAGAAAGTCTAAATGACATAATTGAAGAGACCGACATTTATATTCTCTAAAGCCCTAATGACTGAATTGTATCCCTCCAAAATTTCGATGTTGAAGCCAGTCTACTCATGTGACTATTTAAAGGGATAGAGCCTGTGAGGAGGTGATGTAGATTAAATGAGATCACAGGATGGAGCCCTAATCAGATAGGGCTGGTGCCCTAATCAGAAAGGGCTGGTGCCCTTATAAGAGGAGGAGCAGACAACAGAGCATGCAAGACTGTGTGTGCTCGCTCTCCCCCTCCCCCCCCCCCCCCCCCTCTCTCTCTCTCCCCCTCTCCTCTTTCTTCCACTTGAGGACACAGCAAGAAGGTGGGCTTTTGCAAGTGAGGACTAGAGACCTCACCAGAAACTGACATGCTGGCACCTGATCTATAGACCAGCCTCCCGAACTGTGAGAAAGAAATTTCTGTTGTTTAAGCCCTGCAGTCTATGGTATTTTGTTGTGGCAGCCTAGGCACACTAATATATAAAGTCTCAGGGAAATCAGTGCAGATGGATCTATAGTGAACTTTATTGACAACAGAATGTCCTCAGAGGTAAGCTACAGCAGAATGAAAGGTTTACTACCAATTATTTGAAATAGTTAAGGATAGACTGTGATTAATGTTTCTCAAATGAATAAAATCAGAGTAGCAAGCTGTTGTGAAACTTTCTAATTACATCTGATGGGCTGTAAGTAAAATTGCAAGTGTTCGGTGTCTTTGATTTTGTTATTAACTTCCTCTTATTTGGAATCTGTGAAATTTAGATGAGGAGGAGGTAGGTTGTATCAGATGTGCTGACAAAGGGGCAAAACTCAAGAATAGGAGGAGTGAGTGGTGCTTGTACAGCAAGGTTATGGGATGTTCTGCCTGTTCAATTACAAACCGAAAGACTTACCCCTTGACATTCCTTCTCGGGCAAAGAATTTTCTTCATTAAAATTTCTCCACTAGAGAAGGCCGGGATGGCTCAGCATGTTGAGCACGTGTTTTGTAGCTTCGGAGCCCAAGGATCGAATTCTGGCCCCGGCCTGTGTGAACCTGTATGCTGAACTGGGGCGTGCCCCCAGTTTGGTTCTCATTGGGGCAAGCCTCCTATGTGGGGGGCCCCTGGTTTGGCTCCCACCCTGGGCGTACTTCCCATGTGGGAGGCCCCCTGGCTGGTTCCTGCCCTGTGCAACCCCACCTCTACCTGAGGAATGAGTCTATGTTGAAAAAACTAATGATGTGCAAGCATGGAGACTGCTCTGGGCCCTCCCCCTTCTCTTTGTTTCTCTCCGTCTCTCTCTCTCTCTGCCAAAAAAGAATAAAAATAAATCTTAAAAATTCCTCCAGTTAATTCCTGTCAGATTCACATAAACTATTAATAGCTTATTATAAGCAGAAATCAAGAAAAATCTAGATTCTAAAGCAGTAAGCTTTCCTCTATTTATGATCACCTACTTTACTTACCAAATAGAAAAGAATGATTGTGGCTAAACCAACCACAGAGTTTTGAAAAATCACTTGTATTTTGTATGAAGTACTGGAATTATTGTTTGCTAATTTTAGTTTTGGTAGCAAATATATCTCTATCATCCAGTTTGTTTAGATTGCAATAAAGTTCTTTGTCTTCCCCAAAATATACCTGGGACAGCAGAAAGAAATCAGCTTCAGAATCTTCTGGCCAAAAATGCAAGTTGATCTGTTGTTATTAAAATTCAGCCTAAGAGAATTTACGATGAGTTTAATTTGCATATAGGGAATTGGTTAAATGTAAAGCCTGTAGCTACTTGAAACCTAATTTTTCCCTTTTATATTTATATATCCATTAAGTGGTCACTGAGCCTCATCTTGGTTATGTGTTTCTGTGGATTATCTGTGAAATGACCATCAGAGCCCCTCTGATTCTGGTCCTCAGGAAACCCCAGTGAGTGATAGGGTCTTTTTTTTATGGTTACATTTATTGGGGTGACATGGGCTGGTAACAATTACATAATTTCCAGGTGTACAACTCTACATTACATCGTCTATGTATTGCATTATGTGCTCACCATCCAGAGTCAGCTCTCCTTTCATCACCATATATTTGATGCCCCTCCCTACTCCTCCCTCCTCCCACCCCACTCTCCCACCCACCTCCGCCTTTACCCTCAGGTAACCACCAAACTATCCACTGTGTCCATGAGTTTTTGCTTCATTGTTACTTTCAGTTTTATATTCCACCTATAAGTGAGGTCATATATGTTTCTTGATTCTTTCAGTCTGACTTATTTCACTTAATAAGATGGTTTCAGATTTTGTTCACTGGACCTTTGTCCCCAACTCTTCTGTGTAATACCATAGCTCAGTGCATGTCAATATTTAAATTGAAAGCTCTGGAACGAGCTCCATTCTTTACATTCACTCTCAGGGATGATTTTCACAGCCTCAGCAATTTGTGTGCCCTCTATGCCCTGGTATTTTAAAGAGAGATCAGATAGCACAATATTGGCTGTGATGATGAAGGTTACTGAAAATGACAAATAATTGACCCTTGAATAAGATTTGAAGCAGGTTTATTGAGCTGTGAGGTTGTCAGTGCTAATGAGATTTTATTCTCATTTTCTCATATCTCTTTTAATTTACAGCTGATTGGAAAAAAATTGTTTTTCGAGGCTACTGAAAATATGATTCATGGCTTCTGCTCATGGATATCTTAAGCTCATTAGAAAATTATGAAGATGCATAATGCCCTGGGTAAACTTAAGACTCATAAAACATTCTGCTTAAGGTAAAAACTGACTTCAAGTGTGCTGAGGGAATAAATATTAGTTAGCCTTAGATTAATTCCCTTCAGCTTGGAGACTACCTTGTAGGGGGCAAGGTAGTTCTTTAAATTAAAGATGGCATAATTAAAAGTGCAATAAATGGAAAGAATTACTTTATTTGATATAATTTCTATGCAGTCTGGTCTCACTGTCTGATTCTGTTATGGCACTGCCAGTGAGTAGTGACACTAGGTACTGATTTTCAACTATATTATTCTTCACTATAATCACCTGTTATTATAATACTTATCTGCAAGGGTACATCAATCAGAAAATGCCCATTGATTACACTGCTAATGGTCAGCAAGTGAGAGAGTTATGCTAGAATAAAGATGGAATGAGCTGTAAGTGCCTTTGGGATAGCCACTGTAACTACAGCTAAGGTACTATGGGCAATGCTGATGGTCTGCAGAGCTGGGAGCTTGGAGCCAGCAGGTAACGTGCATTATTGACCTTTCATCTACTTGAAAAACTACAGCAGCCTGAAACACTATTGGTGTTACTCAATCCTTCTCAGCAATGGCAAGGCAAGGGAAATGCATTCCCCCCAACAAGATACAGAAACTAAGTTGTTTTTAAATGACAACAATTTGATTCTGTTTTAGGTTTTTGAATTTTTTCTTTCTGTTTCTAAAGAAGAATGAAATTTGAAACATAAGTCTCAAGCTCTTTATCCCTATGTAAAATATGGCAAGATATAATGACTTTTAGATAAGTTGTTTCCAAATATCTAATAGGTTCGTGGGTGAATTTATTTAGTATACTTACATATTGATTTTTATGTCAATAATTCCCATATGCTTTAGAATTACTCTAATGGTTAATAATATGGAGATCTCTCACAGTATTAATCCATTAGTATCTAACTTTGACTTCTTTAGTGTTGAAATTACACTTCTGTTTTTTAAAGCTATACTTAATGTAGAGAAATCACAATTTTTAAAAATTTTGTCTTATTTTTGTGGTGCAGATTACATTGTTGGTATAGTTTGTAAATACCATTGACCTGAAAAGTTAGAAAGAAGAGAAATTAGGTGATCTTTGGACTGACTTTAATGCAAAATGGGGAATAGGAAATTATACAATTAGAGAAAGAAAAAATAAGATGCTTATGGACTATTCATTGAAGAAATCAGGGTATAAATTGATCTTTTAGAAGATTTATTTTATTGTTTTTGACAGACCGAGCTCTAGAGACAGAGACAGAAAGAGACAGAGAGAAGGGGAAGGCCCAGAGCAGTCTCCATAGTTGTACATCATCAGTTTTCAACGTGGTCTCATTCCACACAGGTGGGCAGGGGCTGAGCAGGACGGGAACTGGACTTGTGGCCTCCTGCATGGGAGGCATGCCCCTTCAAACCAGGCGCCAAACTGGGGGGCGATAACTGAACTGGTGTATCCCTCCCTAATGGGAGGCTCACCCCAGTTCAGCAAATGAGTACACACGGACCAGGGCTGGGATTTGATCCTTGGTCCTCAGGACTGCAAAGTGAGTGCTTAATCTGCTGAGCCATCCCAGCTTCCCTGACTTAATTTTTATCTTTGAAATAAGAGGTGAAGAAAGAGCAGGCAGGAGAGCTGCAAACACTCATACAGAAATGAAACAACTTTCTTTTTTTCTTGTTATGCTAAGCATTTTTAAAAAAGATTTATTTTGTTGTTTTTGACAGAGACAGAAAGATGGGAGAGGGGTGGGCAGAGAAGTCTCTATAGTTGTTTGTCATCAGTTTTCAGCGTGGTTTTGTTCCACGCAGGGGGGCAGGGGCTGCGCGGGGCAGGAACTGGGCTGGGGGCTTACTGCATGGGAGGCACACCCCCCTGAGCCAGGGGCAGAACTGGGGAGCAAGAAGCAAACTAGGGGCCTCCCACATGGGAAGCACACCCCAGTTCAGCAGGTGGGCCCACCAGGGCTGGGCTGGGACTTGATGCTCAGTCCCCAGGGTTGCAAAGCAAGCGCTTAACCCACTGAGCCATCCCAGCTTCCCCATGCTAAGCATTTTTTATGATTAGAAGTTAAATAAGAAGGCTAGTAGAGGATGTAAGCAGATCTGTCAACAAATGTACTCGTATTGATTAGAGGATTATTAATGAAGTTTAGCCACTTGATGGACACTTGCTAGAACAGCATACCCATATATAGATAACAGTGTCTATAAAGTCACTAATTTATATCAGGATTGACGAAAACATATGATGCAATATTTGTTTATTTTTATCAAGGTATTGACATGTGACATTACATTACTTTCAGGTATATCACATAATGATTCAATATTTGTGTACATTTTGAAATATGATCATGACAACAAGGCTAGTTACCATCTGTCACCATACATAGTTACGAATTTTTTCTGTGTTTTTTTGTGATAACTTTTAAATTTGATTCTCTTAGCAATTTTCATATTTGCAACACAGTATTATTGACTATAGTCACCAGGCAGTACATTATATCCTCATGACTTATTTGTTTTATAATTGCAAGTTTGTACATATTTGACCCCTTCACACATCTTACCCACCCCCTATCTCTCCTCCCCTCTGCAACCACCAAGTTAGTCTCTGTATTTATGCACTTGTTTTTTGTTTGTTTTTTAAATTTCACATATAAATGAGATCATGTGTTATTTCTATTTCTCTGTCTTATTTCACTTAGTATATGCCCTCAAGATCTGTCTATGTTGTTACAAATGGCAAGGTTCTATTCTTTTTATGGCTGAATACTATCCTCTGTGTGAGTGTATGTATGTATGTGTGTGTGTGTGTACATACTTTGTTTCTATACCTTGACTGTTGTAAATAATGCTACAGTGAACATGGGGGAGGGTGCATATATCTTTTTGAATTAGGTGTTTTCTTTTTCTTTGGAGAAATAGTGAGAAGTGTTTATGTGGTAGTCTATTTTTAATTTTTTGAGGAAACTTCATAGTATTTTCCATAGTGACTGCACCAATTTACATTCCCACTAACAGTACAGAAGGGTTCCCTTTTCTCCACATCTTTGGCAACACTTGATAGTCACCATTGTAACAGATGTGAGGTGATATCTCATTGTGGTTTTGATTTGCATTTTTTTTGGATTAATGATGCTGAGCATCTTTTCATGTGCCTTTGGCCATCTGTATGCCTTCTTTGAATAAATATCTATTTAGATAGTCTGCTCATTTTTAAAAAAGATTTATTTCATTGTTTTTGACAGAAAGAGAATGAGAGACAGAGAGAGACAGAGAGAAGGGGGAGGGCCCAGGACAATCTCCATGGTTGTATGCCATTAGTTTTCGACATAATTTCATTCCACAGGTGGGTGTGAGACCATGTAGGGAGGGAACCAGGCAGGGTACCTCCAATTGAAAGGTTTTCCCCCATAAACCGGGGTTCTCCTGAATAAGAGGCATGCCCGGGCAGGAGACAAACTTGGGGCCTCCCACATGGGAAACTCTCATGGCGCACCCAACTGTGGTGACTACACCCCTTTTCAGCATATGGGTCTGCACAGGCCAGGGCCAGGGCCAAGATTTGATCCTTGGTCCTCAGGAGCACTCAACCTTCTGAGCCATCCCAGCTCCTCTCTCCCCTGCCTTTTTTTTCCCCTGCTCATTTTTTAATAGTATTGTTTTTTTTTTTATTATTGAGCTGTAAGAGTCCTTTATATATTTTGGACTTTTTAAGGTGTATGATTTGTAAATATTTTTTTCTCACTCAATAGGTTGCCTTTTCACTTTGTTGGTGATCTCTGTTGTTATGCAGAAACTTTTTAGTTTTATGTAGTTTCACTCATTTATTTTTGCTTTTGGTTGGCGCCTGTGCTTTTGGAGTCAGATCCCAAAATCATCATCAAGGAACTTGCTGTTTTCTTCTGGGAGGTTTATGGTTCCAGGTCTTAAATTTGAGTCTTTAATCCATAGGTTGATTTTTGTGTTTGGTGTAAGACAGTGCTATTCCTATACCTGGTTTCATTCTATTACATGTGGCTGCCCAGTTTTCAACTTTTATTTTTTTAATCCAACTTCACTGTTTAACATAGAAGAGTTAGGTTATTTGGGCTAGTATCAAAGTCAGTCAGAAACAACACTCATCAGAAAGAAGCAGCACCACCAAATAAATAAATGGAGAAACAAGTAACTAAATGCTGATCTTAATATTACTGTTCTTCACAGATCTCTTAACTGACATTTAAGAGAAACTAAGAATAATCATGCTGTGCCAGTGAGGATTTTTTTTTTTTTAATAAAGCATTCAGATTTTCAATTTATCCCTTTGTGTTATTTAGCAAAAAACATTGATTTTCTTTTATTTTTCAGGTTGTGTGAATACACTGCTTTTTTGGCATTGAGGAGACAATATCTCCTGTGGATGCCAAATATAGAAAAAATGAACATTTAACATACCTGTACTTGGAAATTAAAATACTATTACATTTCTTAAGAATGATTATTTTTATTACAAAGATATATTTAATTGGACATTTTAAAACGCAGTGTTCCTTGAAATTTGGAAGTAATTTTATTATTTCCATAATTCTCTTGCCAAATTAGTTAGACGTTGTGGGCCAAATGTGTAGTTTAGAATCATCAGATTAATGCAAATGTCATTTTGTAATATAAAATTGAGTAGGACACTTTTAGAGATTTCTTAATTTAATCTGACAGGCAGTTGAGGAAATAATTCTCAATATAAAAATTAAAGATGTTATTTAAAATTAATTCAAAAGCTAAAGGACAAACATTACTTCAGATTAAATGCTAAAGGACAAAGATTAATGTAAAAAGTCTTTAATTAGTAGGAAGGAATTGAGTGGAAAATTATTAACTTGTCTCTTCATAAATCTTTAATATTAATTGACTAGTACTTTATATTTAAAGATATAATCACCAGAGTGTAAATAATCAATGTAACCTTTCTTAATAGTGTGCTAAAATATTCCAGCAGACATTTGAAAGACACTTTCTCCTGGAATAGTTGGATTATTCCATTCTAGAATATTGGAATTGTATTATAAGGAACACCAGATCCTTGGGAACTTTAGAATCACTCCATAAACTTTGAATCTTTTTCTCTCTCCCTTCCAGAAATATCATACTAGCTTTTCAGAAATATTACATTTTTTATTATCATTTAGAAAATGTGATTCCTCTGACTCTTTTTAGGTAGTCATTTAAAAACATCGTTGAGAACTTATTTTTAATCTCTTAATAAGCTGTCAGTCCTGTCCATGCTCACACTGGACAAAATGTAGGTTTTTTGTTTTTTGTATTGTTAAATTTAATGGGGTGACATTGGTTGGTAACAATTAGATAGTTTCCAGATGTGCAAGTCCACATCACCCAAGCATCGTATTATGTGCCCACCACCCAGAACCAGCTAATGTAGGTATTTTTTGAAGCTTACTTCTGTGTTAGTAAACATAACTGAGGTTATTTTGCTTATGTTTAGTAGGAGAGGTCTATATAGTAAGAACAAAATGAAATCTCAAATATATTTTTATTATTACATAATAAATTGAAGAAAAGTTACTTATTAGAATGTCTGTTGAGACTAGTATTGTCTGAAGGAACTATTTTGATAAAACAATTGTGGTACATGGCGACATCCCAAGGGTGTGCACAAATAATGTAGAAAGTTCTCTAATTTTTTGAGAATGAGATATGAAGAATAAATTACATTGCTTCCAGAAGAAAGGTAGTAAAGGAGAAGAGTAATGAGATGAGAATAAATAATCTGTCAAAACGCTGTGTGTTGTGTGATATGGCCAATCTTTGAGATTCCCCACAAATGCTTAGTGTGAGTGTATTTCTTGAAGAAGCTTGAGAAGTTGTTGGATTTTGCAACATCTATTGATGTAAGGTAAAAGAGATATAGTGTATACAGTAATAGAAGCCAAAGGTATATTCTAGACCTATAGCTGAAATCTCAAATATATGAAATCGAACAAAGGCATTATATCAGTACATTGATAAAAAATATTCAACTCAAAATATTTAGGAACCATGAATGAGGTTGAGGAGGGAAGCTATCTTAATCAGCTGGGTCTGTCATAATACCATAGACTGGGTCACTTAAAAAACAGACATTTATTTCTCACAATTCTGGAGGCTGGGAAGTACAAGATCAAAGTGCTAGTTGTCTTTAAGCTGTGTCCTCACGTGGTGAAGAAAGAGATCATCTTATAAGGGCACTAATTCTATTTGTGTGTGTGTGTGTGTGTGTGTGTGTGTGTATGTGTGTGTGTGTGTGTGTGTGTGTGTGTGTGTGTGTGTGTGTATCACATATCTTCTTTATTGATCCACCTATGTATAGACATTTAGGTTGCTCTCATACCTTGGCTATTGTAAATAATGCTGCAATGAACATCATGGTGCATGTATCTTTTCAAATTGGTGTTTTCATTATTTTTGGATAAATACCCAGAAGTGAAATTGCTGAGTCATATGTTCTCTGCATCTAGAATTTTGTTTCTCCTTGGTTTGCTTATTCTTTTTCAGATTTTACATATATATAAGTGAAATCATATGGCATTTGTCTTTCTTTGTCTGACTTCACTCAGCATAACACTCTTCAGGTCTATCCATGTTGTTGCAGATGGCAAGATTTCATTCTTTTTTATGGCTGAGTAATATTCCATTGCACATGCGTATCACATCTTTTTTTATACATTCATCCATTGCTGGATAACCACTTGACTATTGTAAATGATGCTGCAATGAACATATAAATGCACATATCTCTCCAAAGTCGTATTTTGGGTTTCTTCACATAAATGCCCAGAAGTGGGATTATAGAGTCCTTCTTTGTCTCTTGTTATAGCCTTTGTTTTAAAGTCTTTTTGTCTGGTATAAGTATGGCTATCCCAGCTTTGTTTGTTTGTTTGTTTGTTTGTTTTCATTTTCATGAAATAACTTTTTCTATTCCTTTACTTCCATTGTGTGTGTCTTTTGACCTAAAGTGGATCTCTTATAGGCAGCATATGAAAGGATCTTATTTTTTCATCCATTCAGCCATCCTATGTCTTTTGATTGAAACACTTAATCCATTTACATAAGTAATTATTGATAGATACATATTTATTGCAATTTTGTTATTCATATTTTTTATTGTTTTTCTTTTTTTTACTGAAAAATGTTTTATAGAAGTCTAACTTATTTTCATATTTCTAAAAATTATTAAATGGTGACATTGGCTGGTAAAAATGACATAGGTTCCCAGTGTACAATTCTACTATTACATTGTCTGTGTATTGCACCGTGTGCTCACCACCCAGAGTCAGTTCTTCTTCCATAACCGTATATTCAATGCCCCCTCCCTCCTTTCCCACCTCCCTCCCCACTTACCCTCAGGTAACCACTAAACTATTGACTAAGTCCATTAGTTTTTGTTTCATCATTACTTTAAGTTTTATATTCTACATATAAGTGAAGTCATGTGGTTCTTGATATTTCTCAGTCTGAATTACTTTGCTTAACATGATGATCTTAAGGTCTATCCGTGTTGTTCTTTTTTAAATTTTTTTTATTATTTTTAAAAGAAGTGCCTGTAACAACAGTTCTTGTAATATTGGTTTGGTGGTGATACATTCCTTTTACTTTTTCTTGTTTAGGAAGCTCTGTCTTTTGATTCTAAATGATAGCTTAGCTGGGGAGAACAATCTTAATTGTAGGTCCTTCTTTTTCATCACTGAATATTTTGAGTTAATCACTCTGGCCTGCAAAGTTTCTGTTGAGAAATCAGCTGACAATCTATGGGAGCTCCCTTGTAGGTAACTAACTGCTTTCCTCTTGCTTCTTCTGAGATTCTCTTTTTGTCATTGACCTTTGACCTTTTAACTATGTTGTGTCTTGGTGTGGACTCCTTGATTTCATCTTGTTTGAAACTCTCTGTACCTTCTGGGCGTGTTTGTCTAATTTTTTTCACCAGGCTAGGGAAGTTTTCCTTCATTATTTCTTTAAATAGCATTTCAGTTGCTTGCTTTTTCTCTTTTTCTTTTGGTTCCCCTATGATGTGAATATTTATATGTTTGAAATTATCTGAAAGGCTCCTTCAACTATCTTCATTTTTTGGATTTTTTTTTTTTTTCTGTTCTGATAGGGTGTTTTCTGCTACTGTATTTTTCATATTGCTAATTTTATCCTCCACTTTATTTAATCTAATATTGATTCTCTCTAATGTATTGTTTAATTAAATTTATTGGAGTGACATTGGTAAGTAAAATTATATAGTCTTCAAGTATACAATTCTATAATACATCATCTATATATTGCATTGTTCATTCACCATCCATAGTCAGTTTTCTTCTATTACTATATATTTAACTCACTTTACCCTTTATTTTATTTTATTTTATTTTTTTTGACAGAGAGAGAGAGAGAGAAATACAGAGACGGAGAGAAAACTGAACTGGGGGCACTCCCCAGCTCAGCACATGGGTCTGCACGGGCCAGGGCCGGGATTCGATCCTGGGTCCCCGGCGCTGCAAAGTGAGCACTTAACCCACTGAGCCATCCTGGCTTCCCCATTTTCCCCTTTTTTACCATCCCCCCTTACCCTCTGGTAATTACTAAACTATTATTATCTGTGTTCGTGAGTTTTCTTGTTCATTTGTTGCTTTAATTTTTTATTTCACATATGAGTGCAATCATATGGTTCTCAACTTTTTCTGTCTGAGTTATTTTGCTTAGCATGGTAATTTCAGGATCTACCCATGTTGTTGGAACTGGCAGTATTTCACCTTTTCTTATGGCTGAGTAATATTCCATTGCATATATGTACCACAGCTTCTTTATCCAATTATTTATTTTTTTCAGATTTATTTCTCTCAGATTTATTTTATTGTTTTTGATAGAGAGAGACACAGAGAGAGAGAGAGAGAGAGAGAGAGAGAGAGAGAGAGAGAGAGAGAGAAAGGGAGAGCCCAGAGCAGTCTCCATAGCTGTACGTCATTAGTTTTCGACATGGTTTAGTTCCCCACAGGTGGGTGGGGGCCGCACAGGGTGGGAACTGAGCCACGGGGCCTGCCACATGGAAAGGTCACCCCAGCAAGAACTGAACTGGGCCACACTCCAGTTCAGCATATGGGTTTGCATGGGTTGGCGTTGGAACTAGGACTCAATCCCCGGACCCCAGAGCTGCAAAGCAAGCACTTAACCTGCTGAGTCATCCTGTCTTCCCCATTTGCTGAAGGACATTTTGGTTGTTTCCATGATGTGGCCACTGTGAATAATGCTGCAATGCACAGAGTGGTATATTTATTTTTAATGAATAAATGTTTTCAGATTTTTGGGGTATATACTCAGAAGAGGGACTTTTGTATCATATGATTATTTTATTCTTAATTTTTGAGGAATTGACATGCTGTTTTCTATAGTGGTTATACAAATTTACATTACTACCAGCAGTATATGAGTGTTCCTTTTCCCCACTATCTCTCTAAAACTTGTTATTATTTGTTATTAATTGTCTTATTGATAATAGCCATTCTAATAAGTATGAGGTGGTATCTCACAATGGTTTAGATTTGCTTATTTCCCTAATAGCTAGTAAAGTTGAGTTTTTGTTTTTGGTTTTTTTTTTTTCATATATATTTTTGCCATTTGTATGTCTTCCTGGGAGAAGTGTCTATTCAGGTACTTTGCCCATTTAAAAAAATGTATTTTTTATTTTAGTTATTTAGCTTTCATTTATGACTGGTTTCTTTTTATGTTTTCTATCTCCATTTTTATGTTTCCTGTCCCTTTTTTGAAGTTTTCTCTGAGATCATGGAGCATCCGTATAACTAGTGTTTTGAATTCTGCTGTGGTAGACTGCTTATCACCATTTTGTTTAGTCCTTTTTCTGGAGCTTTGTTCTGTTCTTTCATATGGGACACGTTTCTTTGTCTCCTCATTTTGGCTGCCTTTCTTGTTTATTTGTAAGTGTTAGGTAAAGCTGCTCCTTGTCTTAGTAAAATGGCCTTATTTAGTAGGTGTTTTATGGGGCCCAATGGTGTAACCTCCCTGGTCATGTGAACTGGGTGCTGCAGGTATGTGCTTTTATGGGTTTTGTATGCCCTCCTGTTGTAGTTGAGTCTCGGTTGCTGTTTGAATGTCAGTGGGAGGGATTGACCCTCAGGCTGAGGGGTTGTGAGCACTGGCAGTGATTACAGTGGAGGAACTGTGGTACGAGGGTTGACCCTATGGAGCAGGATTTGCTTTAGCAGGCTCTGGTGCCTGCCCAGTCTGCCCTTTGCGTGTGTCATCCATGGAGGCAGCCTGATGGTGCCTCTGCTTGGTCCAAAGTTAGCCACTAGGCAGGCAGACCCCTGGGGCCTCTTGGAATGAGCCACAAAGCAATCCACAGATTGCTGTCACCTGTGCTGGGCTTTGAGGTTCCTTGGAGAGGCTTGGCTGTGAACTGAGGCCAGTTGTTGGTAGTGCCAGCCTGGAGGCTGCTTAGTAAGAGATACCAGTCATGGCAAGGCTAGATGCTACTCATTTGGGGTTTATGAGCTTTTGAGAGACTTTAGAAAAGTCCACAGCATGAGACAAGACATACCATTTGTATGGAGAAGCCACTAGAAGTGCCTTGGTTTGGCCCATATGTTGGGTAGGGCAGGGTTTCAGGGAATCACCAGGCAGTGCTACCAGTATTATCCAGGCTGATGAAGACTCAGGTATGGCAGTCATCTGTATCTGCATGCTGGGTGAGGGGAGGGCTTGACAAGAGATGATAGCTTCTAGCACTTCTGTCTGGGAGAAAACTGCTCCTTTAGGCCTCATCCAGGGTCCAGATAATTCAGTTTCTCTTTTATGTTTTATCCTCCTTTTGAGCTGCTCCCATTGCACTGGGGATCAGAGCGAGTGAGTCAGTCAGCTAGCAGGTCCATGCGCAGGCCCTTTAAGAGGAACACTTGGGTCTTTAGTAGCCCTTTGTCTCACACAGACACAATCCCTGCTGATTTTCACAGCCAGAACTTATGGAGAGTTCTCTCACTGGCACTGGAAACCTGGGCAGGGGAACCCAGTGTGAGGCTCAGGGGGACCTCCACAGCAGAGATAGCTTTCTCACTTTGTAACTGCCACATGCAGGTGTGGGACCCGTCCATTCTGCATCTTGCCCCTATTACCAGTCTTGAGGTGGCTTCTTCTGTATGTCCTTAGTTGTAGAGCTTATGTTCAGCTAGACTTAGGGAAACTCTCAGCGATGGTTGTTTAATAGTTTAGTTGTAATATTTGTGTGATTGTGAGAGGAGGCAGCACAACATTTACCTACTCTGACATCTTGACTGGAAATCTAAAAATGTTAAAAAAAATTGCATTTTCAATTAGAATGTGGCCACCTGTGCAACTCATATACTATTGTCATTTCCTTCCATTTAACCATGGTTGAAAGTGTCAAATTAATTCAAGCACAAAATAACATTGAATAATGTGGGTTCAGGCTGAGGACAGAATAGCTAGAGGATAAGGCTGATGGGTATACCCTTTGTTGGATAGTGGAAACCTTTAAAGAATTGCCATTTAGTGAAGTATTAAGTTTAGTCCCTAATTAGACATTGTCTGTCAGTCAAAAGACCATTTAAATATGCTACATTTGTCATGTAGTATTCTAGCCCAGTGACATCCAAAATAGGCTGTTGCTACTTTAGTGGCTAAACATGATAATGAAAGGGAAGAAATAGAATAGAAGTTTTGTTTATAGAAATATGGCAACCTTTGATTAGCTGTTTGTCAAAACCATTAAATTTTTTCCTAGCACTAGACTACATTTCCAAAAATCTCTTGCAGATATAATAGCACTGGTGTGACTGAATTATAGCTAATATTATATAAACTGAGTGGTGTAGTCCAGTTCCAGGCCTGACCCATAAAGACTTACATGTGCAAGTGTAAACACTCGTTTTTCTTCAGCAGGTTTGATTATATAAACATAGTGATAGTGGAGCCACTTATAAGAGAGTTGCTGCAGAATAGTAATATCTCTTTTGAAATTTATATGAGGAATAAATAAACTTCTGTTTCTTTTTTATTTTCTTTCTTATATATTTTCTCTCTCACTCTTATTTTCTCTCTTTCTCTCATATTAGCAGCTAGTGCTGTTTTAACCAATCATACTGTGGTAGATGTTTTATATCATAATATATTGGTGCTGTAGTATATGTATTACTTGTGAATAAATGTGTGTATATGCTGAGGAGTGGAAATGTACTCAAAATATTTGTACCCTTGAAGTATGTATAAAGAAATATTGGTGATCCATGCTTTAATTAACTAGTATTGTTTTTGTGCCTAGATAGACACATCTGTGTTTCATTCATCTTATTTTTCTTCCAAGAAATATTTACTGAGCAACAACTGCTGTGTGCCAGACTAGCACAGCACTAGGCAAGGAAGATGAAGTGATTACCGAGCATACATTGACCCTTGTTTTTATAGAATCTATATATTCTAGTAGGGAAAACAAAGAAGAATAATTAAAGAGAGAAACAAGTTGTAATGATTGTTAGTAGATAATCTTTATGGTAAAAACAAATAAAGAGCTGAGAACAGAAAATGATGGTGAAGTAGTATGGGGTAATCAGAAAACTCTGTCTTGAAGAAATGACATCTAAGATGAAACTAATAGTGAAGTAAAGGATAAGGTTCAGAAGAGAATTCCAGGAATTAAGAGTAGCACATACATAGACACATTCTTAGAGTTTGAAGACCATTGTTGCCAATAGAACATGACTTGGGGAGAATGTTAAAATGTGGTTTCTGGAACACACAGGGATAAGATTATGCAGGACCACATGGACAGAAGTTGTCAATTACTCTCAGTGGGCTAAATTTGGTCAAATTCTTCTAGTTTCTTATAAATAAAGTTTTATTGAAACCTAACTATTCTCATTCCTTTGCATGTTTTCATGGTTGTTTGCATGCTACACTGGCAGAGTTGACTAGTTGTGAATGAGACCACATAACCCACAAAGCCTAGCATTTAATCACTGATTTTTTTTTAATAGAAAAAAATTTGTCTATTTCTAATGTGGGATATTTTGGATTTCAATCTAAGAACAATGGGAATCTATGAATAAGTTTTAAGCAAGAAAATAACATTATTCTGATGTACAGTGTCAAAAGTAGGTATACAGTTTATTTGCATTTTATTATATTTGTATATTTTTTATTACATGTACACTTGTTTAACACTGATGAATTTCATTTATTCAACTGCATACTTACTTATGGGCCACCCTGTATATCTTTAGAATATCTGTCTGATATATAAATGGAGAATGAATTAATGAAGGACAAGAATAGAGGTAGAGCTGTTTTAGGAGGCATTTGTTGTAGCTCAGATGAGAGATGATTGTGGCCAATCCAACAATTAAATACAGAATGCTTCCTTTTGAGTTGAATGTGAGCAATTGAGGGAAAGAGGGGTGCCAAGGGTGACTCACGATTTTGGCTTGAGCAATTGAGAGTTTTGTCAGCCTTTTACTGAGATCAGAATGAGTAGATTTGGTGGGGGTATGTGGAAAGAGGTATTACAAAAAATAATAGCATTTTACTTTGCATGTGTGAGTTTGTGATGTCAAGGAAGAAGTCAAATATAGGAATCCAGATCTTAGGGGAGAGGTTGGGCAGGTGATATAGATTCAGGAATTTTAGATATACTAACTCTATTTAAACCCACAGCATTGAATAAGATCACTTAGGAAAAATTCTAAGAGAAAAACATAAGCACAAAATCTGCTTCTAAGGGACCTCAAGATTTAGATATCAAAAGAGAAGCATAAGTCAAATGAACAAAACAAAACACAAAAAACGGAGACAAACAAAACCAACCAACCAACCAACCAACCAACCAACCAACCAACCAACCAAACAAACAAACAAAAAACCAAACAAAAACCTGAGAGTGATCAGTAGAAATGTGTTGGCAATCAAGGATGTTACTGAATTTAAGGGGAAAAAATGTTTTTGGGGAGGAGTTGTGAACCTTAATGAAAGCTTCTGAATAGTCAAGTGAGATAAGGAAAGAACATTCCCATTGCATCTTGCAATGTGGGTTTGACTTTTATTGAGGTCCTTGGACACTTGACTGGAATTGGTCCTGTTGAATGAAAGGAAGAAATCAGTTTGTAGAGGACGTCACGATGAACAGGAAGTGAGGAAATAGGAAATGCCATGTGGGTAAACCGTTGGGAGTTTGACCATGGAGGGAACAAATATATGAGACTATAACTAAACCAATTTATAGGGTTATGGGAATTAAAAAATAAATTATTTATGCAAGTTATTTATTTAAGAAATGATTGCAGCTACTATAGCCTATTTGGAAATAATGGAAATGTAACAGCAGAAAGAAAAAGATTGATAATGCAGGAGATCTTAGGTTAAAAGATGGCTAAAGGCTTCAAGAAGAGGGGACTGGTACCAAAACATGTGGAGTGAATTGGATTAATTTCTTCTAAAAAGAGGAACATGATAATAGAAGAAAATAGGGAAAGAGTCAAGTTCAATCAGTTTTTAGGATGGGTTGTAGGAATAGGAAGGATTTGTATGCAATGGTCCCAATTTTCTAGTTGCGGTAAGAGGCAGTTTCACTAAGAGATAGTGTCAAAGAAAGAGGAGGAATTGTATGGGAATAGAGAAAAAATATGGCAGTATGAAGTGCGAATTAGTAAAATGAAAGCAATCAGCTTAGGTGTGAATTTTTTTTTTTCTCCAGAAACTACTAGAACAGAATGCTTTGAAGGCTTTTAGGAATTTGTGACAGTAGGTTGGTAGTTTTAGGACATAAATTTTGGAGTAAGGACCAACCTGGGTTCATATTCTACCTTTATTCCTAGCTATGTGACCACAGGCAGTTTATTTTACTTCTCTGACAATCAGTTTTCTTCTCTGTAACATGACTGTGACAACACTTATCTTGCTTATAATATATATGAAATGAATTAGTGTTTATGAAATTCTTCGCAGAAACAAAATAAGGACCTTAATAAATGGTAGCTATTGTTATTTCCTTTATAAAATGAGTCAGGGAGTTTTATTTGTTTAGATCTTTGATCATTTTCTTTATTTTCAAGATATTTCATTTGTTACTAATTTAGAACAAACTATTCATGAATTTGGCTCCCAAACTGTGTGCATTGTCCTGAAGCTCTTTATGTCACCAAGGTTCCACCATCAAATCTCTATAGCATTGTCCTGTTTTTAGGGGATAGAGGACAAAAGGAATCTTGTAATTGGCTGCAATGAAGTAAGAAGGAATTTCTGAAGTGATGGGTGATGAGCAGAGTCGAGAAGCAAGATGCTGACTGAGAAATCAGAAATGGATTGTAGGTCAGGGGATGGGGCATTTGCATGAGGAAGGATGCAGAGATGAAAATTAGCAAATCACATATGGGAGATGGAAGACAGACACTGCTAGTAGAAGTGGAAAGCTGCAGTGAGAGGTAATGAGAAATGAAGGTGGGATGGGATCCTGGGAGGTGTAATATTAGTAGAAACCCTTAAAGGCCACAGAAGGCAGGGTGATGGATAAATACGTGACACTAAAGGACCAGAGATTGCCTAGCAGGCATAGAATCTGAAGAAAATGAAGTTAGAGGAAATCACTGGAGAATCTGTGACTAGACAGGATCTGAGGAAAAGGGACTGGAGGCAGAGACCTGCTCAGAAGCCATCGAAGTAACTCAGACATGAGCTAAGGTGGACCCTGGAGTGGGTGGCCATAGGAGCAGAGGGAAAAGCATAGATTAAAATGCCAGACTTTAAGTGTTTGTAATATATTGTCTGAATAAGAGCGAAGAGAGCAATTGCACATAATTTAACACTTGAAAACTTGGAGTCCTGAGATAACCTGGAAATGGCAGTGATACAGTGTTTTTTCTTTTTTAAGTTTATGTATGTAAGTATGTATGTATGTATGTATGTATGTATGTATGTATTTATTTATTGACAGAGAGAGAGAGAGAGAGAGAGAGAGAGAGAGATACAGAGACAGAGACAGAGAGAGAACTGAACTGGGGGAAATCACACACGAGCCGGGGCCGGGATTCGATCCTCGGTCCCCGATGCTGCAAAGTGAGCGCTTAACCCACTGAGCCATCCCGGCTTCCCCAATACAGTGTTTTGAGGGGAGAAGAGGAGGGGCACTGAGAGAAGGGGAATGTTTTAATAGGATGAAAGATAAGACCAAAGTATAGTTGTCTAAAAGGTACATTTGAATTACAATAACAAAAAATTAGGACTGCTTCAAACAAGGTATGTAATAGGAAAAAGAATATTTGGAGCACTCTCCAGAAATTGTGATCTTGGGCAATCTCAGGCCATAGAAGTTTTTGCTTAATTTTGCCTATGAATTGGCCCGTGTTTCTATTTCTTAGTCTTCCTTCTGTAGCATCAACCTAGTGCACAGGTGTTTCAGGTCTAGAAATACAGGACAAGGGTTTGCCATGAGACTTGGTACTCAGTGAAACACCTCCCAGGTTTTAATAGACTCTCTGTGTCTTGAGAGTACAAGACTTTTGAGAACTGGAATTTGTTGAGCTGTCTTAGATGCCACTGGATGATGAGGTTCCATGAGTCCAGAGTCTCTCATAATGACTGAAGTGATAAGCACTTACATGCCAGGCATTGTGCTCAGTCCTTTGCAGACAGTTGTATTTCATAGTTGTCACTTAACCACAACTCTCTTCGCGATTTATGCAAGTAGAAGAGTCGGTGATAGAATTAAAATCTTTTCCTTATAAAAAAGCTCATGTGAACATCTTCATTTGAAATACCTTTCTCAGTTTTTCTCTGCACAAAAGGAGAGGAAAGACAATGCCCTTTCAAGTTTGATCAAATGACAGAATTACTGTTATCTTTACCACTTTTAAGGTCCTTTTAACTATGAGGTAAGGTGTAAATTAGCAGGAAAAACATGTTTTGTTTTCTAAGATGAGGAAATTTTAGCAGTTGACATCCAGCTGGATTTTGTTTTTGTTTTGTAAGTATTCTGTGTTTTTAATAGTGCTAACAAAACATTTTAAAAGCAAGGAATACGTAGTGAATATAAAAGTCAGTCTCTATCTTACATTGATTTCATGTAGAAAATACATATATTCTATTTTTATATATAATTTATAACATATTTTGGAACTTATCTACCTTTTGTGTAAACACATATTTTTATATTATCTGCATCTTTTCCCAGTTTAATCTTCAAATTGAGTAAACTTCAATATCTTTTAATATGCTAAATTATTTTTATTCAAAATATGGTAAATTGTGGTAATTATACTTCATTTTAAGAACTACTTTCAGATGGCCTAATGATTTAAATTAAAGATGCATATTATTTTGGTATTTAATGATATACTTGAGATTTCTATCATTAATGAAAATAGTTTACTTTTTTTAGATATAACTTTTAAAACTTCAAATTTGTACCTTACCAAAAATAGTATATGCTTAAGTGTAATGTACTATGAGGGTGTTAATATATTTTGAATTTAAAATTGTAAAGAATACTCCCTTAAAAAATTTTTACTCGAGCATTAAAAGAATACATGTATCTGAGGGAAAAACTGGTTTAAAAGTGAACACGGCCAAGTGTTGTTAAAAATAAAGTGTTTCATATATTTGACTGACTGTAGTTTAGGTAGGAATGGGAGAGCACGGCCAACACGTGGGCAAAAGAAAAGTCTTTATCTTCGACCACATTGAATCATCAGAAAGTACATTCCACCTCCTCTGTTCCTTCAGTGGCCATGTGGGCAGAAAAGTGTTTTCAAATTGCACTCCACAGTTTTCTGAAGCATCTTTGAAATGCGGTAGCTCTTTGAAATTAAGTGTGATTTTGACAGACAGGCTTCTAGAAGGCCGTATAAGAATGTCTTCAGTGTGAACTGGAAATAGACTTCTCTTCCAATCACTTTTTAAGGGTTTTCATGCTTGTGCTGAAAGGACAGTAAGGACAGCTCCTCATTTAAGTGCTTCTCCGTAGCTTCAGTGTTGGCTACCTACGCAGAGCACCGTGGCGGCTGGCGGTCGTCTCTCTCCTGCTGCTGGCTGTCACAGCCCTTCCTCAGAACCAGGTGCTCTGCTGTCCTCTGGGAGCTTTGCTGAGACGCCCTGCATGGAGGGAAGTCAGCCACTAGCCCTTCACTGCTCAGCTCGGACAGCTGCTTATCAGGACAGATAGTCCCAAAGCCCAGTTCCCAAAATCCTCCTGATGAGCTTTTTAGAAAAGAGCTTTTCTTCCATAAAATGTTGGGACATATGCAAAATTAAGATTCTGGGCTTGGCAATCTCATATTTAGAAGTAAGGATTAGAGGAACACAGGAAGGAAAGGACCTATTAGCCAGCTGAGACCTTACAAGTGAGACCCCATATCAGGATTGGGGTGCTACTGGCAAGATACAATCAATGGATCCTGGATGTTCAGAAACAGTAGTTGTTTACTCGAATCTTGTAGTATGTTTATAGAGGTACTTCATATTGCACAAGACCAAAGTAGCTAAGTAATAAAGTTATGTGATGAAAGATAGGTTCTATCAACTTCCTTCTCATTTGGAAACTTATAAACATTTAAAAATATATTAAAATGCACATCTCAACTCTGTATTAGCTTTACTAATGATGACACATCTGTCAAACATCATGTACATGACATATTTAGATCAACTGTTGGAAAGTGTTTTTAGAACTTTGCAACTGACATGAAAAAACAACAGAGATCATTTGAAACTTTTGAAATGTTTTAATTGACTATACATGGTCATACGAAATTCAATTTGCCAACAAAACTTCAAGAAATAAAGATAGGAAGTAAAGAAGTAAAGGAAATAAAAAGAAATTACATTAGATGCTGAAGTTATACAATTCTTAAGTATCAATTTTGTCTTATCCTAAAAATCCTGCCATTAATTTTTTTTCATGACTTAAGAATATTGTGATATTATTTCTTAATACAAACCTATAGCCAAAAAAGAAACAGTATATTCTGCTGACATCTCATTTGTTCTTTAGATTTATTATTTTAAATAAAAATCTTAACTGTCAGGATTGCATTTTTTTCTCTGCTTCTCTGAGTACTAGAACAGGCTTTTATCTCCTCTGTGAATGATATCTGTTTTGTAAACAATTGGCATAGTGCTTTTTTTTTTGACGAGAGAGAGAGAGAGAGAGAGAGAGAGAGAGAGAGAGAGAGAGAGAGAGAGAGAGAGAGAGAGAGAGAGATACAGTCAAAGACAGAGAGAAGGGGGAGGGCCCAGAACAGTCTCCATAGTTGCACATCATTGGTTTTTCCACATAGTTTCATTCCACAGGTGGGCTTGAGGCTGCACAGGGCAGGAACTGGACCGGGGTCTTGCCCCGGTGAGAACTGAACTGGGAGCACTCCCCAGCTCAGCATGTGGGTCCGCACGGGCCAGGGCCAGGATTTGATCCTCGGTCCCCGGGGCTGCAAAGTGAATGCCTAACCCACTGAGCCATCCCTGCTTCCCCAGCATAGTGTATTTGACAGCTCAGACAGGTTTCAGAGATTCAGAAGGAAGAAAGAATAGAAAAATCATTGGCAAAATCTACAAGATTCCAAAAGTGTGCAATACATTTCATGGTAATATTTTAGATTAAATGTTGTTCTTTATTTGATCATCTTATGAATATGTAGGATACACACACACAGGAACACACACACACTGTACCTGATGGATGGGGAGAATTCAAATTTGTATAATCAGGATATATACTTTCTACACAGTGCTACAGGTACAACATGAATTAAGTTAATTCAGCTCAATAATTAGTTTTATTTTTTAACTCACAGATTCACCATCCTATTGACTGACCCCATCTAATTGACCAGTTATTTTGATGTCATCTAGTGACATCATACTTTTTTCCATAAAGTTGGGTTTGATAATTTCACCATTTGAAAAGCTGTGTCCCAGATTTATATCTTTTAGCAGGGGTGGTTGGCTCAAATTCAGTAAAACTGATGACAAAAGAAGCCAAGATGTCACAATGGCATTGTGGTATCTTAAGTACAAAGGTACAGGAGATGGGAAAGCACTTCTGGGAAATTCTCAGATAGGTATTAGCACATGGCCAAGCATTTTTTTTTTTAAGATTTATTTTATTGCTTGAGAGGAGAGAGAGAAACAGAGCAAGTGGGGGGCGGGGAGAGAGAGAGAGAAAGGGGGAGGGCCCAGAGCAGTCTCCAGTGTTGTACATCATTAGTTGTGACATGGCTTCATTCTACACAGGTGGATGTGGTGCCACGTGGGGTGGGAACTGAACTGGGGGCTCCCGCATGGGAGGTGTAAACCTTCGCTGCCATGCGATCCGATTGGTTAAGGGTTGCACTGTATTTCAGCATATGGGGTTGTATGGGTCACAGCTGGGAGTTGAACCCTGACCTCGTGATTGCGAGGCAAGTGCTCAACTGCTGAGCTATCCTGGTGTTTCCCCAGTTAACTACTTTTTAAAATGAGGGACAAACATTTTCTGCATTTAAGACCATAGTTAATATACAATAGCATGCTGTTTATTTCTCTAGTTGACACAAGAGAATCTATATGCTCATCTATACTGATTTATTAGAAGTAGCCTCAGAATCACTAACAAGCATCTATGGAGTATCCGCTCTGCTAGGCCAAAACATTAGAAAGCTGCAGAAAGATTTCTTTTCTTGAATGTCTTTAAACGAAATTGGGGAAATAGGAAATATAAAGTACATACTAAGTATTATGAGTCAAGTACCTAATTCATAGTATAGATCAAAGGTCAACACATTGTTTTAAAGATTTATTGTTTTTGACAGAGACAGAGGGATGCATAGACAGAGAGAGTCAGAGAGAAGGGGGAAGGCCCAGAGCAGCCTCTATAATTGTATGGTCATCAGTTTTCAACATGGTTTCCTTCCACACATGTGGGCGGAGGGGAGCGGGGGTGGGGCGAGAACTGAACTAGGGACCTCCCACATGGGAAGCACACCTGAGTTCAGCATATAGTTCACATGGGCTGGGGCCAGAATTTGAGCCTTGGTCCCTGGGGCTGCAAAGCGATCGCTTCTTAACCCTTTTGCTGTGCTGGTGTTTTATTGCCGTCCAGAAGCGGTTTCAGGGAGATAGTGGAGTTTTGTCCCTCATAACCTGATCCGCCCCGATGATGATTCACAGCTTTTGCCGAATGGAGACTTTTGAGTGCACTGGGAGTGTTTATTCTAGAAGATGGTGAAATTGCTCAATTCATCTCACTGTGTGTGAAAAGAAGCGGGAATGTAATAGGGCATTTTCTGACATTGTTTTGATGGCAAAAGCTGTGAATCATCATCGATGGCGGATCAGGTTATGAGGGACAAAACTCCACCACCTCCCTAAAACCGCTTCATGTAGGACAATAAAATACCAGCACAGCAAAAGAGCTACAATAAAATATGCGGAGGCAAAAAACGCGAACGAAAACCAAAACAAGACATACTCATCATACGCGTAGCAGCAATAGCAACTCATGATGAGACATTATCGTCACACGCAGTGAAAGGGTTAAGCCGCTGAGCCATCCCGGCTTCCCTTAACAGGTATTTTAAAGATAAACAGTTAATATTTTAGGCTTTGTGGGCTATTTGGTTTCTGTTGTGACTATTCAACCCTAATGTTGTCACATAAAAGCAGCTGTGTAAATGAATGAGCATAGCTATTCCAATAAAACTTTATGGACTCTGGAATTTGAAATGTATATAATGTTCATATGCCATGACATATTATACATCATTTTATTTTTTTAAACAATATTAAAATGTAAAACCCACTCATAGCTCGCAGGCTATAAAAAACCAGCATAGTCCAGGTTTGGTCTATAGGCTAAAATTTGCTGATCTATGGTATAAATAAGTAGTATGGCTTATTGGGGTGTGAGTATGTGACTTTTATTGTTAATGTTTTTCTCTTAGAAGTAAGCCAAACACAGAAGGCTATACACTCAATTTTAAGATAACTAGGTTCAACCCCCGACTTTTTGCAATTAAATAATTGGTTATTAATTCCAACGTATGCTTACTTGGTTTGGGGCTAGAGCTTAGATATATTTTTGTATGCGGTTGGGTGATGGTTTAGTTCAACTAAGCATAAGGCTGTGTGTATGTATGTGTGTATGTGTGTGTGTGTGTGTGTGTGTATGTGTATATATATATATATATATATATATATATATATATATAGAGAGAGAGAGAGAGAGAGAGAGAGAGAGAGAGAGAGAGAGAAGGTAAATGGGAACTAGAGAATTTTAATGCTGGGCTGAGTGGGTCATACTTTAAGAAAGACATGCTGTGGATGTTTTGAGCAGGAGGATATTCTGATTAGAGCTGTGCTTCAGATGATATAGAATTTAGACCAGAAAGATGAAAGGAAAGTAGGATAAGGGAAATAACATTACTGAATTCTGTCAGACACTTTCTAGAGGTTCGTTAAATAATTTCTCCATTTAGTAGAATAAAGAGGATGACCAGTTGGTAAAGTATTGCAGAAATGAGAAGATAAGTGGAAAGATGATAGAAAAATCCACATTTTTTTGCTTCAGATTCAATGTGGAAAATGAAAGAAAGAATCAAAGAGAATGTAAAGGTTGCAAGCCCAGGTGATGGAAAGAATGAAAATAGAGATTCAGAAGGAATTGGTTTTTGGAAAGAAGTTTGGGTTGAGAAATGTAAACAGCCAATTATATCAGCATAGGCCAACAGGCTCGAATTCCAAAAAATTCAGCAGAAAATTAATTTTTCTTAGGAAACATTGTCTAAAGATGATTTTAAAACTGGTTATTGTATGACTTAAATTACTAATAGTGGCTTGTATTGTGCTTTGTCACTTCATTGACAACAATGAGTGTGGGAAGGATTGGTTACATTTTGTGGATCAGTAAAAATGTTTGAAGAGCTAAAAATTTTTAAGAAATAATGGAAAATGAATAAACACACAGAAAGTGTCATACTGAATTTAGTATATTCAGAAATCAGATGTATAGTCTAAGCAGTAATTGTTTTCATTTAAATTTAAATATGTCAAAACCCATATGTTTAACACCTTTGTTTAGCATATAGCTCTAATGTATTCTGCTTTTTATTCTCCTAACATTTGGTTTATAAATAGTAAAACTAAGAAGTTAGAGATTTGATTCACAGACACCTCATTGCTTAAATTTGCTGACTTGTAGCATTTATTTCTCTTTTTTAGTACAGAAAATATTCAAAAGCACAGTTGCTTGTTGTTTTTGACTGTTCCATGCCATTTTCTTAAGTTCCTTCTGTGATTACTTAGCGGTTCTCTCTGTTCTACCAGTCTTTCCTCTGAGTGGCTCAATTATTCTGTCAGCTCTGATTATTAATCTGCCACATTTACATTTTCTAATATAGAGAATTAGTTAGTAAGAATTTTTGCGATGCCTCTCTTCAATGATTTGCATTAGTGGCATCCATATATCCTGAGGAGGACTGGCTTTGAGTCAAAGTTTCTAACATTTTATTATTTGCAAAGTATGGAAGAACTCACACTTCTCTCCTGAAGAGCTAGAATGTACAAAGAACGAAAAATGAGGTTTGCCCCTGGCTCTACTTAGCTGTCTGAAACCAAGGAGGCAATTTTATACCTCTTTTTCTTTCTCCCTCTTTCCCTCCCTTCTTCCTTCCTTTATTTCCTGCCTTCCTTTTTCTTTTCACTAAAATACTTATTCCAGTTAGACTGAGAGGAGGAAAACAGAAGCCACTTTAAATGTTCCAAGTAGGAAGGATTTTAATACAGGAAAATAAGGGCTTTCACAATGGTTGGATGTGCTTGAGGCATAAAAGTTAGGGAAGTCTCTGCCCCTGGTGTCCACACCAAAGAAGATTCTAAAGCAAGTTCCTGGCAGCTGCCAGAATAATGACTTCCTCTCTAAGCTATATGCAAATTCCTCTTTCTGGCAGATTGTAGCCTAGCATAATATGGGAAAATGGAATTCTGGGAAATGTGGTTTTAGCCCCATGCCCTGCAATGCAGAGAAATATAGAAGGGGATGACAATGATATCAAATGGATGACACTCTGACATATTTGCTGAGCCTATCAAGTCAGACAAAGATGAATGTGATGGTTTCTCGCCTCAGGACGCTCACAGTCTGGTTAAGTTATATGCTAGTTTTCTAAGATGGTAAATTTTGCTGAGCAACTATGCCTGCAAAGATCCTCCCAGTAGAGCCCTGTTACAAAATTAATCAACATAGTTAGTTATATCTTAGCTCGCATCAAGTCCCCAAATGCTAACAGCTACTTACAGTGAAAGATCGACATATAGCAATTATAAAAACTATCCCATCATAAATAGTTTAATGCCACTGAATTTCCAAGGTGCTTTAATAGACTAATATTATTATTAAATTATTTTCAGATAATAATTTGAGGATAAATTAATTTCAGATTATAATATGCCTTTTTGATTGGGTAAAACCTCTCATTTACAAGTTGGGTGAAATTATAAATGAGGATAACTTCATAAAATTTCCAAACAGCTATGTTCACTTTAGTTTTATTATATCATTATGTTACAGAGTGGGTTTCAAATGGGATTAGTGTATAGAGGTTACTAAGAATTCAGTGAAATTAATGTTTCCAGTTAGTTCTGTAAGGTATGGACTACCTTCACACAGAGGTATATGATATGTTGAGAGATGGGCATCATGTTCAATGAGAAATTAGCTGTGTAAATGTAAGTCATTTTATTTTATTATATATGATCTCTTCCAGGCTCAGTTTTCTCAATACAACCCCACTGAATCACAGGGGGAGAGAATTCAGGAGGGGAAAGCTGTATTTAAAAGTTGTGCTTATGGGGAAAACTGGGATGGCTCAGTAGATTAAGTGCTTGCTTTGCAGCTCCAGGGACTGAGGATCGATTCCTGTCCCTGTCTTGTGTGGATCCATATGCTGAACTGGGGTGTGTTTCCCATGCAGGAGGCCCCCAGTTCAGTTCTTCCCCCCACCCCCTTGGCCCCTGGCTCAAGGCACCGAGGTGGTGTGCCTACCACATGGGAGGTCTCCAGCCCAGTTCCTGCCCTGCACAACCCCTGCCCACCTGTATGGAACTAAACCTTGTCAAAACTGATGATGTACTACTATGTAGACTGCTCTGGTCCTCTCCCTTCTCTCTGTTTGTCAAAAACAATAAAACAAATCTTAAAAAAAAAAAGTTGTGCTTATGGCCATAATGGATGACCATTCCTGTGCACACTGGCCTAAATGAAGTCCACTGCCTCCATGCAGAACAAAGTTTTAACTATAGATCATGGCTCAAAATCCCGCCTCTTCTCCACATCGGCCTGCTTCCCCTAATCCTTTTTAAAATTTGTTTTCTTGTCTCACACCTGATGTCTCTGCAAACGCAGTTTGCTCAAATTGAAACTCTATTATCCTCCCCTTTTCTTCTTCTTTATCTACCTTGGTACCCCAAATCAAGCTGGTTTTTATTTATTTTTTAGTCCTATGGGTCTGGGCCCTGCCAAGTCCTGTGTCCTCTGTGTTCCCAAGGGACCCAGTGTTCATCTCTGTTTTTACACTTAAAATTTTATTTTATTTGATTGCTTATGTTTTGTACCCCACACTAAAGGACCCTCAGGGGCAGACTGTTCATGTGCAACTTATCCTTGGAGCTGTCCAGAACTCTGAATACAGAGTAAATGCTCATTAACTAATAAATGAATGAACAAAATTTGGGAGCAGGTAACTTCCAATTACAATAATAAAATGAGGAAAATCAAACTAACCTTATATTTATCCTCATTTAATTATTTTATATCTATAGCAGTATTATAAGTTTTTAAACCATAATTCTACAAAAGGAAAGGAATTATAGTTTTTTTTGGGTTTTTTTTGGTAATGTTTTGCCCAGAGCCAAGTATTCTACTGGGGTTTGCTATACAAAAAGTGGTGCCTATAATAATGAACTAAACTGGCCAGTATATATGTACATGTTTTCCTTTCAATGAACTCATTCTCTCTAGTTTACTTTGCAAATGTAGTTGCTGAAAGAAGCTCTGATCATTATGGGGTTAAAGAGGAAATGGCCATAATTTTTATTTAGTATTTTCATATAAATGCACCTCGTTATCTGCTGTACCTCATTATTTCGGATCTATTTTATGAGCAGTTACTCCTTAGCAGTCTTGTTTTTTTTCTGTTACGCTTGCTTTTTAAACTCTTAGCGTTACGACTCCATTACCCCAGCTCATTGCTGCTTGCAGTCCCACTCCCACTGCTGAGGTGGATAATGTAGCTTTGCTGTTGCCAGACCAGCGTTTCCAATAAATTCCTCACGTACTGACAGGCAGCGGCGCAGCGCGCAGCAGCTCTGTGAATGCTTTCATAGCACAGCGCTAGACTCTCATTAGGTGCTTGGGAGAGAAATGACCACAGAGGCTTCTTCAGGCACAATAGCATTAATGACGTTAGGAAATGACTCCCACAGATGTCTGACACTCAATCAATCCTACTTAATTTAATTACACTCCTGAACGAAAGACAAAAGAGCTGCACTTGTAGTCCAACCCTTGCTTTTTATTTTCATATGCCCTTTTTCCCTTTTGATTTACTTAATCCTTGCTGAGAAATGTCAATATAATTAAGTTATAATTATTTAAAAATGGACTTTGTTATAATACCTTGTATCATTTTCCACTTCTCTCCCCTACCAAACCGCAAGTACATGGAAGCTCTGCTATGTAAATGGAGAGGTGGAGTGGGGAGAAATTGGCTCGTATAACCTTGACAATTCATCCACTTCTTACATCTCCATAATTAAGGATACTGATGACACCTGTGCTTATTATAACTGTCTTAAATTTTTTTTCAATAAGATATTTTCAAGGGCTTATTCTTAAAGTTAAATAGAGTCTGGAAAAATTTCTTTTTACTGGTCTTAGAATTGTAAAATATGCTTATAAAGTATCAAAATTAAAACAACTGACATTATACTGTTACAAACTCCATTCATAGATAATGACTTCTGTTAATGCTCACAATGGTAGGATGGGTATTGTTGTCATTTTAGAGATGAAGGATGTATGACAATTTGATTTTCATTTATTTATTTATTCAACTAATAAATATGTATTGTCAATAAATGTGTGTCAAGCATTATTCCTGGCACAGAAGAAGTTGCCAAATAAGTAGATGGTCACAGGATCCTATGGTTGTGCTTAGATAAAGCTACACAAAGGAAACAATGGGGGAGATTAGAGGGAACTATCTAGGGAATGACAGTGGTGGTAAAAGGAGAGCTGAAGGATTCCAAGGAGTCTGGAATATATATTAAAAAGGAATAATTGAAAAATTATTTTTCTCACGAGTAATGTAATCTATTTGAATTTTAGGACGAGTCAATCTAGTTTTCCATAGGCCACGTCAAGATTGCCTCACAGGGTGGATGTTACTGTCTTACACCAAGGTAGGAAACAAAAGGAGAGAAGCAGGAGTGTGAAGGAAGATCATAATTTTTCACTTTGAGTGTACTTTCTTTGTCCTTGGAACCTCAGGTGGATCTATTAGTGTGTAGCTCAGTAGGAAGATTTGAGCTGGAGGCACTGGCTTGGATAAGGGATAACGCACTCTCTCACTGAGAATGTGAGGAGTGAGGAGTGAGAAGTGAGAAGCGGGGGTAATGAGAAGACCAAGCACTGGGAACTATAACAGTGAATGGCCCTGATTCCTTGAGAGGAGATCACAGTTCCATACACTAACTCTTACCCTTGAAGATGTAGCAGGATAAGGTGGAAAGGGCACTAGATTGTCTTCAAAACACTGAAGTCTTGTTCTTGCTCAACTAATAGTTTCCCTGTGGGACTTAGAGGAGGGAAACCCATTCCATTCTAGGTCTCAGCTATCTTATCTCTGAAAGCAAGGGGCAATAATAAGTTCCTCTCTGAACTTTCTCACCCATGTTATTTTCTGGGACAGAATCCCTATGACTGAAGCATTAAAAGGCAAAGACTGAAATATAGATGATCACATTGTATCCTCTACACTTAGATCCAGCTCTTCTCTGGATGGGGAAGGCTCATATGGATCAACTTACCTGGAATCTAGAGCTGCAGACATTTTCTAAGGATAATCTATTTGAGAGCTGCTCATCACCTTCTCCCTCTCCCTCCCCCTGCCCCCCCACCTTGATCTCATTTAACACTCCTTCCTGGATTGATCCTTTTCTTCAGATGGTCAATGAAGTGGCCAAAACAACCAACTTTACAAAATGATCAAATACATGTAAAAACTATACACACACTTATATATATATTTATGTATCTACATCTACACCTATATCAACATTTACATATATATACATACACACTCATATATATAGATCTAGATCTAAATAGAATCATTGTTTATTGAGCATTTAATATATATGCTAGTATACTTTATAGTATACCTACAGTAGCTCATTTATTTTTCAAAACAACATGCAGATTAGGAAACATCTAATCCAAATTTGAAATCAAGTTTGAAAAAGTTCAAGTGTTTTCCAAAAATCGCATGGCAACATGGAAGATCCAAGATAAAAATAAAGTGTGACTCCCAAATCTATGCTTTTAAGCATTACATTATATTGCTTTTAATATGGTTTGTATTGATAGTATCTTATTTGTACTTTAGGATAATAAATTCAAGGAAACCCTATTACTGTGTATCTGACTTTTATGGAAAATGGAAGTAATAGGAGCAATACCCATATAGCTTATTTAAGGATTTTTGACTTTTTCCTTCAAAAAGTTTATGTAGTCTTTCATATGATGCCATATTTCAACTTTTTAATTTTTTACTTAGCTAAGGAGCCTGGGAGTTTGATCTAAGAGTTTTCTCAGGGCTTGTTGCATATTTATGATACTTGTTTGGAGTCTTTTAAAATAGTATAGCATGGCTGATGTAACTATTTCCCTCCCTAATCTGAATTTACTAGCTGTTTCTTTTCCTGTATTTTATTTTGTCTCCATGTGTGGAAGAACAAAAGACTCTATGGAGGAATCATTTTTTGCTAAAAAGATTCCATTATAGAGGTGAAACCCTCCTCCGCCCCACCACACACAATTATACAGATGGAGACTAGATAAAGTATAAGAGGCCTATTTAATTTTAATTTCACTTGTGCGTGGGGCATGTAAAATTTAGGATACCTTCCATAACACATAGAGGGCAAGGCAGACTGAGAACAAGAATTTGGACCCTCTCTCAGACTAACCAAGGTCATTAGCATTTCCTGTTCCGCCCAGTGACAGACAGTCTCACCCCTGAGTTTCTGACAGAGAGCAGAGCAAGGTGCTATTTTCAGCCTTCGGCTCAAATTCTCTAATACTCTCCTTGCTCCATCCCAACCTGGGTTTTACCTAGGAGTGAGTATGTGGATTTTGTTCTCTTTGTCTCTTCTTGCCCACCTATACTCGTTTCTGTCTTGGGGAGAATTCCACCCTTTCCACTTCCCTGCCGTCTGTTGGCCAGACAGTTGCAGGAAAATGGTGAAAGATATCTGGGCTCAATACTTTAAATATAATTTCTATTATAATGCTTAGCTCACTCATTTCATATCCCAAGCCCTAGGCTGAAAACTTTAGAGACATTATCAAATTGAGAGGTAAATTAAAAATGCAGAGATAACTAAAAATGCAGGCTTTGGAGCCAGACTGCTTATGTTCAAATCTTGGCCATGCCGCTCACTAGTTATATAACTTTGGGTAAATCAATTAATTCTCTGTATCAGTTTTCTTATCTGCAAAATGGGGCTAATACTAGTATTTATCACATAGAGTTTTTTTTTTAAAGGAGTAAATGAGGTAATACAAGTAATGCACCAAAAATCACTATGTACACTGTGAAAACTATAAAAGTGAATTATTATTACAGTTTAATTCTCAAAAAATTCTGTGAGTTATTTACTTTTATTTCTGCCCCCTTATCCCAGGGTTAATAGGTGAGAAAACGGAGGCTTAAAAAGTGTCCCTTATTGGAAGTTGTACACCTAGTAAATGGTGAAACAGCCCATGTGCTGAACTAACAAGTTATTTCGCTAGGTTGAAATGGGGGTCATGGCTTTTCAATATCTCACAAGATTACCCAAGATTGCTGGTTTGGACAAAATACATATTACCTAAGAAAGATACAGAATTTCGGATGTTTGCTGGTCACATTTTTAAAGTTTCCCCAATCTCCAGAAGATGCAGGTGTGGGTTGTATTACTTACTGCCTTGTGGTATTTTTTTTGTAGTTATTTGTTTACAGCTTGTCTTCTTTACTGGGGGGTGAGCTCTTAAGGGTCCAGTTCATCATCTTCCCCAGTTTGGTATTTCCAGCTTCTGGCAGATGTTTGTTAAATTGAATTGGAATATCTTCAAATCTGTTTCTTTTGAAGTACTTTTTAAACCCTCCAATATCCCCTAACTTCAAATATAACTTCAAATACAATTAGCTCCATGATTTTTGAATACAACCCTCTGACTAATTTTGTCTTCCAACTTTCTCAGGGGCAGCAGAGGAGACAGGAGCTGGAAGACCCGTGTTTGTGTAGATTCACTGAACCTTGCACATGTTGCCTCTGAGACCTGCAGACAGACAGCAGAAAGCCAACCTTGCCCAGCTGTGTGCCAACTCTTGGGTCTTTGGCTGGTCTCTTAGCTGACCTTAGCTTCCTTTTCCATAATGTAAGGATACTAATATCTTTGTTATAACACTTTTACTTAATTAAACCAATATTGATTGCATACTGATTATGTTTCAGGCACTATCATGGGAGGTAGATTTGAGAACTGGTCTCTTGTAGTATCCTGGGAAACTCCAAATGCCTTTTCTGCCAATCAGCACCTATTGAGAATACAGCCTAAAAGTAACCCTTTTCTCTGAGGAGAAGTTGACAACTTGGGATAGTGAGGGATCAATGAAGTGATTTATGCCACCATAAAGTTCTTTAATAAACTTCTTTGTTTCACTATCACCACAGTTACATTGTGAAATGAACCTAAGATTGAGATGGAAGATTTCAAACTGTATCTTTTCATTCTCCATTCAGCCTTCAGAATAGAGAATGGACAAGACAATGTAAGAAGATGAGATAGAAGGTATTGTGGTTCCTCAGTGAAAGTAAAGTGGGATCTCCATCAAGAAATATTTAGAAAATGTAATCAAATGTATTGGAAATGTATTGGGTATAAATGGAGGTTAAGTGAAAAGGAGTTGCTCTTGAACAGCTAGATAATAGGTAGAACTATTTGTTGAAATGAACAACCCAGAAAAAAGAACAAGTTTCTGTGGAAGAGTTCTAGTTCAAATATCATGAATTTTATTTTACGTGGCTGGGATACATGGAAGTAGAGAAGTTAAGGAAGCAAGATTTGTATCTGGCTTAAGCCTAGAATGTTCCAGGTTGTGACAGAGCAATAATAATAGTATCAGTAGGACAGCTCGATGAACTTGATAAAGCCTAAGAAAAACTTTGCCTCCCCAAGGAGGGCTGGAGCCCTGTAGGTTGCTGATTTCAGTCTTATACCACTGCCCTTGCTTGGGCAGTGGACAGCTGTCTTACTAGGTGTATGCCTGGTTGCTCACAGCAACCATTAGACCGGGCATGGGCCTAACCAGCTGCATTTTTCTAACTTCAAAACCCAGGGCAATAGATGAGAATTTTAACTTGGATAATCTGGAATGTCAATAGCACAAGAGCCTAATCTGGAAAGAAGTAACATTTAGGTCTTAGCAGTTAGGTACATTGTGTCACACACACGATTAGTGGCATTTCTATGTTTTATCAGTCTTTCAAAAAGGATTTCTTGTCATTTTTTTTTGCTTCCTTTTATTGCCGTATGTATTGCAAACCCCCTGTATATAATAATATAATAGAACATTGTAGAAGAAACACTCTGGTCTTTATGTGTTTGACTCATATTATTTATTCTGATCTGACCATTCCTAGTCTTCCTGTTTGTAAGAAGTGACTAATTCGAGAAGGCAAAATGTGCAATCAAAGCTTTAAAAAATGGTGATAATTACTTCTTTTATGTAGGAGTAAAGTACTATTTATTCTGAAAATTGAGTGAAATTACATAGCAGTATCAGGGGATAAATCTCTCCTGTTTATAAATCAAAAGTTGATAGGTAGGTCTTTAGCACCTGCATTGATATTATTAAGTAAAGCTTAATGTTTGAGTCCTGGGCTATTATTCTATTATTACACTTGCTGGCAAAAGCAGGCCTACTCTTGAAAGCACATCCATGAGGATCAGGAAATTGCTAAACAGATTTGAAGAACGATAATTTAAATGGTGCATGTAGTAGTTTACAGTGACTCCAATTTCTCATCCCTCTTTGTAACCAGTACCTTTGCCTTGTAACTGCAGTTTCTTCTTGTCCTTGTGTGACTTTACCCACATGATTTGATTTGATCAATCGCATGTTTACAGGTGTGACATAATGGAAGATTTGGAAACTGTTTGCTCAGTTGGGCTTGTTCTAGTCTGCATTCACCATTAGAAGGACACATAGGTGGAGGAAACAGCATGTAGCTAGAGACATCACTGTGCATTTGAGGTGCTGGAGGCGAATCAGTGCTACTAACATGTGTAAAAAGGAAGGCAGCATGCCCTGTGGTGTTATGGAAGAGGCAGGCAGGGCTCAGATTATGCAGAATTTTGTAGACCTTTCTAAGGATCTTGATCTGTGTTCCACTTATTGAAGTATTTAAAGGAATGATGTGATTAGATTTGTATTTAAGAAAGATGGCCCCGATAAACCAGTAGATAATGGTGTGGGGTAGTGGGAGGAGAGAGAACCAGGAAAGGAAAGAGTGATCCTTTTTAGTTATGGCCAGTAGTACAAGTCACTGGTATGTCACTCACAGGTGAGGAGATTCATCGGAGGTGACTGAATGAAAACTAGAAGGTAAGGACAGGGCTGATGTGTAGGTAGGTGAGTCAGAGCTCCCCAGTGACAGCGAGCACCGGGCAGGACTCTGATTGCTGTAGGTAAATGAAGTGGGCAAAACCGCTTCTTCCCACAAGAGTACGTGGAGAAGCTCTAATACTGCTTATTCACTCTAACCTGCAGGCAGTAGCTTGCTAAGTAGGGCAGCTCAGTCACCCCAAAAAATCTAGCAGTGGAGGTGTTCATTTTACCCAACTTTCCCTGTCACCTCCTTTCTTCTCTGTTAAGGGTTTCATGCTCCCCTATCCTCTTTTTTTAGGTAACACATTTTCTATACAGTCCTCAGGTTGGTTTATTTAAATTAACAGATATTGAGAACCTATTATGTGCTTAAGGTCATAATCTATGTTTGTTGTCTGTTTCATTAGCAGCAGATTTTTGATACGCTTGTGTATTGATTATTAGGCTCTGATTCCTCATCTGTAATAGGAGGATAATAATACTGCTACCTTATAGGGTTGTTGTGAGCATTAAATAAATGTATGCATGTAAAAACAGTGCCTGGTGAATATTCTTAGAATTACATGTTGAGCGCTAGAGATAGAAAGATGAATATGAAATGATGCCTGCACTCATTGAATGTCCAGCCTAGTAGAGGAGACTGAGAGTAGACATAATTGCATAATGTGATTGATATGATGATAGACATAGATACCACTTGTCATAAAAGTGCAGAAGAAATGCATCTTTGACAGGGATCTCTGTCTAGCACAGGTTATTCTGCAGAGCTCTTTACCCCTACATCAGTCTGCTTAGTGGTTATCACCCCTTGATGTTAAAAAAAACACACACACACACAAAACTCAGGCATTATCATTCATCCTGTTACCTGAGGGAGAAACTGGCCTGTTATACTAGTGCCTCAACCTCACTGTTGCTCAATCAATCACCGAGTCTGGCAGCTTCTACCTCCCTAATATCCTCTGACAGCTGCTTCTCTTCATCCTCACTGCCATAAACTGTTCATAACAACTTTATCTACCCCAAGATTATTGCAATTGCCTTCCAATTGGTCTTCTTCCCTCCAATATTGCTCCTTCTACCTTGTTGTCTGCTCTGCAGCCTGAGGGATCTTTCTAGAGCACAGAGCTGATAGGATTATTCCCCTAATGAAAACTCTTAACTGGCTCTCACTTGCTTTAGTATGAAGTTCAAGCTTCAGAGGCAGCCTAGGATGCTCTTCACACATGTGGCTTCTCAGTCTCAGCTCTGTGGCTGCCCTCTTGTCAACAGACATGGTCTGCATTCTGAGCCGCGCAATCCATGACCAGGGCTACGCTCTGCCCTCTCACCTCTGGGCCTCTGCAAGTGTTCTCTGACCTTTTCCTTCTTGCTTTGACAGGGACTTTAGTAGTGACTTCATTACTTAAGATCTGGAAACTTGGAGAAAAAAGCAACATGCCATAAATCACTCATACCGTTCTCATTTCTAAAGCCTTCACACGAGAGACCATTTTCCTCCTCATGCTTTATCTAACCATGTACTGTTTCCCTTTCGGTGTGATGCGGGGATTCAATCACCTGAGGTTTTTTTTTTTGTTTTTTTTTTTAATATTTATTTTATTGTTTTTGAAGAAGAGAGAGACAGAGACAGAGAGAGACAGAGAGAAGGGGGAGGTTCCAGAGCAGTCTCCATAGTTGTAGGTCATCAGCTTTCCACATGGTTTTGTTCCACCCAGGTGGGCAGGGGTGGGGGGCACGGGGTGGGAGCTGGGGCAGGGCCTGCCGAACGGGAGGAACGAAGCTCGCCTGAGCAAGAACTGAGCTGGGGGGCCCTCCAGCATGGAAAGCACACCCCAGTTCAGCATATGGGTCCACATGGGCCAGGGCCGTGGCCGGGATTCGATCCTCGGTCCCCAGGGCTGCAAAGTGAGCACTTAACCCACTGCACCATCCCAGCTTCCCCCATCTGAAGTATTAACATTTGAAGTTTACAGTTGATAATAAATTTTAAAGTAAATAGGGAAGAGCTATAAAAATACAGAACTTCAATTTATTAAATTCTTTTAAGTTACAGAAAAAATATGAGACATGCTTCAAATCTGTATTTTTATTTTGAAAATATTGTGCTAATAAATCTGAATGCTACTCTGTTCAGTGTTTTGGCAAAGCTGCAATCACCACATTCTCTCTAAAGAAGCAGAGGATATAAATGTCAGTCATTCCTTATTAACTCACTCTTTGAGTATCTCAAATACAGTACCCTTGGGTCCAATAACTATGATAATTGATGTGTATTCTATTATAGTTCCCTCTCACATTGCATTGTTAACTGTCTCCGTGACATGCATATATGACTTCAATTGATTTTTTTTTTTTCTGATCTCTTGGAGACTAGAATGATTATTGTTTATTTTGTTTATAATTAAGATTTATTTCATTTGAGAAGAGGGGGAGAGAGAGAGAGAGAGAGAGAGAGAGAGAGAGAGAGAGAGAGGGAGGGAGGGAGGGAGAGAGCGAGGGAGAGAGAGAAGGGGGAGGGCCTAGAGCGTCTTGATATCTTTACATCATTAGTTGTGATATAGTTTCATTCCACACAGGTGGATGTGGGGCCAAGAAGGGTGGGAACCAAACCGGGGGCCTCCCGAATGGGAGAGGAGAACCCTCACCACCATCTCAGTGGCTACTAGTTGCACTGCAATTCAGCATATGGGTTTGCATGGGACGGGGCAGGAATTCAATCCCTGGATCTCGTGGTTGCAAGGCGAGTCCTCAACCACTGAGCTATCCCAGCATTCCCTTATTTTGGTTGTTTAAATTTCAAAGTGAGGGTCATCTGGATAGCTAAGTGGTTGAATGCTTGCCTTGCAGTCTTGAGGCTCTGGGTCCAGATTCCAGCCCCAGCCTGTGCAAACCCACATGCTGGGCTTGTGGTGCAGTCACACTGCAGGGAGGACATGGTGGTGAGGGTTCTTGCCTCCCATGCAAGAACCTCTGCCCCCTCTCTCCCCATTTGGTTTCTGCTTCATTCAGTTCCACATCCACCTGTGTGGAATGAAACCATGTCACAACTAATGATGTACAACTATGGAGACTGCTCTGGGCCCTCCTCCTTCTCTTTCTTTTCTCTCTCTCTCTCACCTCCTCTAAAGAAATCAAATAAATCTTAGAAAATATTTCAAAGTGTAACTTTTCTCAAAGCACATCCACTTTAGAGAGTATTTCAACTAATAATTTTTATACCGTAGGTATAATTTTTTTTAAAAGAGTAGTTATATCAAAAGTTTGCCCTTTTTTTGGACCTAACCCTATGGTCTGATTAGATTTATTAAACAAGAACCTTTGACAAAACAATATTAAACCACACAACTACTTTAAATTTTGATGAAGTACTTAATTGAAAAAAAATAAAGCACTTGAAAATAAATTCTAAAACACCTCTATGGGTCAGAAACCTAGTTAATGAGAATCAGAGTCCTTTCTCTAAAGGACAGTTATCCTTAAGTAGCTTAGCTAAGTAATGATCATGGAAATAATACAGTGGCCTATAAAAAGGAGTTAATTGTATTTTCTCACCTTCAACTGAACAGATACACATATAAAATTCACCACTGTACTTTTTCCAGTGTTCAAGTTTTAAATATCTATTAAAAATTCAGTGTGACCTATGTTTGGATGTGATCATTTACAATTAGAATGATGTTCATATTGTCATGCAGTTATTTGTAACAGCTTCCACTATTTTGTCTTTTTTCTTTCTTTTTTTTGTGTATGTGTGTGATAATTATACTCTGGGCTTGTTAAGAGAATACAAATATAATACAATTTTAGTAAATCATAGAATTTGTGCTTTAAAATAATATAACACAGGTGGCTGAGGGAAAATATACTTATGGTAGCACCGTCGAATGCCTCTGGCAGAGAGTATATCGGGCAGGAGAGAGGGGAGATCTCTGGTCTATAGATACAAAAAAAGTGTGTGTGGAGGAAAGGATAATGATGGGTCCAAACAATGGGTTTTGTTTAGTGTCCTCCTGAAATAGGACACAGATGATTGGTGGAGGTAATAATTATTTTCCAAAGACTTTTCTCTCTCACGTACATTTGTGTTCTGATTACCTGAGCTAGACCCCTTTTCTGATGAAAGCCTCTTCCTGGCCTTATGTTAATAGTGAATTTGCCTCATCTTGCTTAGTATTATATTATCAAACTCACGTACGCTAGCTGACAACACATGCCACTGTGCACAAATAGATTGACTTTGCCTCAGATTTCTCTCCAGGTTTCATAGAGGTACAGGAAAGATTGTGGTTTCTCTGACACAATAAAAAGGAATGAAGAAGAGGAAGGTATGTATCGCAGGAAGTGTTGCTCCTTTCTTGTGAAGTTTGTCTTCACTCTCTACTATACTCCTAGCTGCATTTAACCACTCGTTCATGTGTGTTCACTGTTAAGACTTCAATCTATTTCAATTATAACGATACTGGTAACTATATTTTGCTAATGTTTGAAAGTCCAGTGCTTGGCAGTGGTGCTTGGCATATATGAATACTCAATACATTTTTGTTAAACAATCACGGTATCTTTGACACTAAAAATTTTGTTGGTACTCAATACATACTTTAAAAAAATAATAAAAATAACAGCTAATATGTATTTCCAGCACATACTCTGTGACAGTCGCTGTGCTAAACACTAAAATAATTATCTCATTTAAATCCCATTAGTAGCTCTCTGAGTTGGGTACCAACATTGCCCCTTTATTGCAGATCAGGAATCTGAAGCATAAAGAGGTAAAGACACTTCAGTAACGTACAGCTTGTTGGTGGTTGGAATTGGAGCTCCAATGCCTATAGGCTTAATCTCTGCAGCAGATAAATAGAGATGGATGTAAATAATTGTAATACTATGATTAGTTACAATGGTAGATCTATGTAGTTGGCCCAATTGTGGCGCAAAGGATAAATGATCCGATTTACTCAAACAATTAGGGAAGGTTTCCCAGAAAGGGTGAAAAATATTGGCAGTCATGAACCATGAGCACTTGGCCTAGTTTTCTTTTTGGTCTTGCCACCAAGTTTTAGTAAGTTAGGCTGACCTCATCCAAAACATGACTAAACACTTTTGTATCTGTTTCCTTATCAGTGTAAGAAGGGTGAGATTAGATAACATCTCATTTTAAATATTGTGATTCAGAATAAATTCTTCCACTGGAGTATTTGGTTTACACACATTGTAGACTCAATAAATATCTACTGAATTGCATTACTTTTAAATGGAGAGAATGCATTCAGAGGGTAGTGTTGCTGCAGTTAAAACTATCATCTAGACTGTTATTCTTCCATTATTTTACATAGCTGTTGTATATTAGTGGAATTTGACTCTATTAAAATAATATACCAGGCCAAAGATGGAGCTGTTCCTGCCCAGGGTGCTACAAATAGAAACTTAGATAACTTTCTTGTCTTTATAAATGCTCTGCTTGACCAGAAATGCAGTAAGTAGATCCAGTGAGCTACGCTCCAAATGCCAAGCCACTCTGAGCTCTACACGTACTTCCTTGTTCCTTCTCACCACCATGCGTACCCTGCCAATCAGATGTCTTCTATTTTATTTTTTTTGTTCTTTATTCTTTATCCCATAAAAGTTTCTTGCCATCAGCCCCATTTTGCAGATTTCTGAATGGAGACTGTCTATTTTATGAAGTGTTAAATAAAGTTTGCTTGTGTCACCTAAATTGCTTTCTTTAATCATTTTTGAACAGTTTTTGGTGAAGATGAATGGGAGCCAAAGGTGACTATTAATAGTCTATAGGAAAAGGAAATGCACAGGCCAGGTGGCTGCTGAAGTTTGAAGTTTCTGTTCCTGTCATCTTTACCAAGGGCCGTGGGTAAGTCACTCTGGTATTTGAGCTTTGCTCCCTTTTGTGTAGCTCTCTGATCCAAACAAACTTGATTAACATTTATGTATATATACATACAATTAAACATTTACAGAAATCAAGTATATTCTTAGAAATATACAAACTAACTGAAATGTTTTCCGGTTTACATTAAATATACTTTCTAGCCCACTTAGGTTTACTGAAAGTCAAATAAGCCCATGTTCATCTCTGTTACAGAATTTGTCAGCAAGAAAGACAGGTTGACCACTGTTTAATGTTTCAAAGCATTTCCATGAGTAATATAAACATAATTGTTAAAAATAAATAAATTAAACAGATTTAAATAAGATAAAAGTTCATAAATAAACCTTTCAACAATTTTTGTGCTTTATGGTATTTCTACTTAGAAATAGCTTCCAGAATATGTTTGGTAACTTGAAAATGAAAAGTTATGCTGAGATAAATGAAATGATAAGATATTCATTGAACATTTGTGTTATTTCTGAATAAGATGAAATACTAAAATGTTAATTATTTAATATAGATTTATCAATTTTGGTTCCCTTTCACAGAAGAACTAAATATAAATTACTTAGGTCTATTATTAAACATATCATGCAACATTAAAAAATGTATTATGAAAAATATACTTCTAGATATGAATTGTATTTATAAATTTGCCCATTTACAGAATGCTAGTGTAACTGTCTACAATTTCTTACTTTTTAATTTTCATTATGAATTAAGAATTCTAAGGGTTAAGGATCTAACTAATGTATAATCAAAACTGCTAGAAATAATAAGGGAAACTTTTCTATGTAAGAAAAGTAAGATGTGTTTCTGACAAGAAATGGTATGAGGTATACAAATGTGCTCTGGTTAATGAAAGAAAGAGAGTAATTTTGTTTTCAAGAACAGTGAGTGATTATTCCAGAATGATAAAGATTTAAAAAAAATAGGACAAAATCTGAATGGATATAAAGTAGTCAGAAAAGTTTTGTGAAAAAGAATCTTGGGAAAGAAATTCTACATGTGGTCAAGCTGTCTAAGACTGGAATGGATTTCTTTAAGTTATTTTTTCCCCCTAAAGCCAAACTGTGTCCAGCCTTATTAAAGATACTTTTCATAAACAACCATGATATTACAGGCATGACATGGGCAGACAACCATTAACAGTATACAGCCACTTTCAAACTCTTTTCTTCAATGGACTATCAAAATCAGAAAGCCACTAAAAAGCCAATGAAGTCTTCACTGATGCTCTGAACAGGTAGAACTTAGAGTCAGGGTTGACATTTCACATTAAGCATATTATTTAATGACTTTTCCAAAGTCGGTGTGGCCCTGACTTTCAGGAAATGAAAGGAAAATGGCAGAATTACAAATCCATAGATCCACAATTTAAAAAAGTAACTGCCCTTATTGAGAGATGCCATCTCAATAGTGACACTAGAAAGTCTGGATTGCCTGATATCTGGTAACCAGTGTTTTTGGGACAATTCCCAACAGGTCTCTGGCTTTAAGGAAGTCAAGTCTATGCTGAAGTTGGAAAGGGAGAAAAGAACATAAGAACAAATTTTCAATTTTCCATTCCATAAGGTATTTGTGCCACTTTGGCTAATGTTTGTAAACATGAATGGGTCCCTCCTCCCAGGAACCAAGAGGAAGTCTCTCAAACTTAGAAAGGTGTTTTATCTCATGTCCATCAGCTGTGGAGAAATTCTTCCTATTAGTAATATAATGTCCTTCTCCCAAAAAACAATGATGTATTTTGTGTGCTAACACATAGCTTAAAAAAAAAAAGTATAACAACATTCTGCATTTTTATAACATGATAAAATAATCTTTTAAACTGTGCAGTCATCAGAAGTACACAGTTATAAAAAATGCACACACTTCACTTGGCATCTCCAGCACCTTCCACTCTGTGCCTGGTGTGTTTTGGCATCTCCATTTCCTGCAGGGTTATTCCCATCCTTGCCAGCATCAGCTTTCCCCTTTTTTTCCTTTGGGCACCTTCTCTCCGTTCTTTGTAGGAGTCTTTTTAGTCTGGGGCTTGGGCTTTGGAGGAGCAGGTTTAGCGGACAACCTTGCGCATCTTCTCTTTGGCTCGTCCTTCACCTTGGCCTTTTCTCCATCAGCCCCCGCTTCCACTTCCGCCTTTCTCTTGCGCATGACGGCCTTGGCGGCCAGGCGGAGGCACTGGATGTGGAGATGCAAGGGTGCGCAAGCTTTGTTAGGTACAGGGGTATTTCTGGTCTCCTCTCACACTGCTCAAAAAAAAATTTTTTTTTGTTTTCTTTTTTAAGAAAAGTTTTTAATATAAAAAGTATACTGGTGCAAAATTAGAATTTGTTTCTTTTCTTTATTGAAAGGACAAAGTCTTTTTGGATTGTTCATCTGCTCTTGATAAGAACTTGTGAAAGGTTTTTTCTTTTCTCTCTCTCTCCTTCTTGTTCTTTTTCTTTTAAAAGAACCTTACAGGGAATCAATGTGAAAAGCAAAGATTTCACGTCTTATCAAAATAATTTACTGTGCTTTGGGGGTGCCAGTGTGGTTCAGATGGTTGAGTGCTTGATTGCAGCCCCAAGATCTGAGGATTGAATCCCAGCTCCGGCCCATGTGGACCCATATGCTGAACTGGGGTGTGCTTCCCATGCAGGAGGCCCCCAGTTCAGTTCTCACTGTGGGGAGTTTCCCATGTGGGAGATCCCCAGCTCGCAGGGGTATCCCTCCCATATGTGAAGCCCCCCAACCTTGTTCCTTCCCTGTGCAGACCCACACTCCCCTTTGGAGTGAAACTATGTGGGAAAACTAATGATGTACAACTATGGAAATTGCTCTGGGTCCTCCCCCTGCTCTCTGTCTCTGTCTGTCTGTCTGTCTCTCTCCATCAAAAACAAAAGAAAAAATAATTTACTGTGCTTCACATTGTCATTTTCATTATCAGGCTGTTGATTGCTTTTTGAAAATGTAGTCTTCTCTATATTAAAAGAGCTAACTTTTGTTTGCAAATATGTAACCTTCTGTACTTGTCTTTAAAGTCTGTTGTCACTTTAGTTAAATACATAATTAAGAATTATTTTATAACGATCTGTGATCCTATTTAATCAATTGTCCAAACCTTTTGATATTTTACAAAAATCAAATTTTAAAGGGAGTCTTTACGACTTCAAACTAACTTTGAGATTTCCTAGCAGGCCCCTGGAAAATCTCAAAGGATTTCTCTCTTGGCTGGTAAGCTGTTAAACTAATTAGGTTTATTGGATATGTTCAATTACATGGGAAGTATTATCAAATAAGAATTGATGCTGAAGCTTGTTAGGTTATATTTGTATGGATGCATGTTATTAATATCAGTGTTGTAGAAATTGTGTGAAATTATTAGAAATCTAATAGGTCCTGGTATAATGTTATCAGTCATAGCTCTAGTTATTATCTTAAAAAGTTGTATGTCACAGAAATAATCAAATTTTGCTAGCAATTTTATTGTACTGAACTCTCTTTAGATACTTATTATGGACATTTGTAAGTCTTTTGTCCCTTACATACAGTTAGTGTTTTACTCTGATGCTTTTGCAAAAGTGAGATTCATGGAAAGGACCCTGCTATGTATCCTTGACCACTGACACCACTGAGAAATTACAAATTGTCAAACCTTAGTTCTATATTTCACAACTGAAGAAGGCTCCATCCAACATCTGGTTCTGTATAAACGGCTAAAGACCTCAATATCAATATCCCTTGGAAGAGAAGTAGCCAATATAAGGTAGACTGCCTTTTCCCGAGACACCAGCTCAAGAACATTTGAGTTTCATTTCTTCTTCCCTTTCTGACTATACTTTTCTTATTAATAATTTTTATACCACGAAACTCTTCATGATTCTTTTTCCTTACTTTGACCTGAAAAGATAATACTATTATTTATATATCTCAGGCAATCGCAAAGAGGGTAATTGAGCCTTCAATTAACGGTTGGATTTGCCACAATACTAGCAATCATATAATTTTTTTCCTGCTTATTACAAGCTTCTGCTTCATTTCCAGTATCTCAATTTTTCTAAAACATGCTCACTGGATAAACATGTCTAAGGAAATGTAGATACAGTTACATGAAAGACGGGAAGAGGTCATTTGGTTTAATGAAGTATCCCCTCTTGGAGATCATTTCTTGACTTAACTTGATTCTATTAATAGCTGGTTTGGATCATGGGGACTCTGACTCAGGAGAGCTCTTCAAACCATAGGCATTGTTTGTGGCTAATAAATATTATTGTTACCCTAATGCACTGCATTCTCTCAAAAGTTTTAAATGCATCTGGGCAGACATTGACCTGCCAATAGATAGTATCTCTCTTACCTGAGCAACAAAAGAGAATGGAAGAATGTAACCAGCTCCAAGAATAGGAACCTGACATTGTCTCTTGTGAGTGCTATACTGAGACCCAAAGAGGCAGTGGTAACTGAGGGGCACACTAAGACTGATACATTTTTTCTTTTTTTTTAATTGTTAAATTTATTGGGGTGACATCTGTTGGTAAAAATTACATAAGTTGCAGGTGTATAATTCTACGTTACATCTATGTGTTGCATTATGTGCTCACCACCCAGAGTCAGTTCTCTTTCCATCACCATAATTGATGCCCCTCCCTACTCCCTTACACCCTCTTATTCTCCCAGCCACCTCCCCTTTACCCTCAGGTAACCACTGAACTATTGACTGTGTCCATAAATTTTTGTTTCTTTTTTACTTTCAGTTTAATATTTGATATTTTTTATTAAACCTCTAATGATCAAGAGGATGATCAAAAGAGAGAAACTCATTGAAATAATTTTCTATACTTAGACAGAACTGCTCCTTCCTGGGGTACCATGTTAGCAAACCAAAACATAAATAACTAGTGTCCCTATAAATTCTCTGTGTGACCAGAAATGCAGTATATCCTGTTAGCTAATCTATAAACATCAAGCCAAGTTTTGGTTCCATATGAACTTCCTTGCTCCTCTCACCATACACAAAGTTGACTATGTGGCCCCTGACAATCAAATATGTTATTTCTCTCTTCTTTGTTTTTTATTCTTTATCCTATAAAAGCTACTTGCTTTTGGCTCCATCTTGCAGTTCTTGGAAAGGAAACTATGCTTCATGAAATGCTAAATATACTTTGCTTGTAACACTTAAATTGTCTTCTTTAATCATTTTTTTATTGTTAAATTTATTGGAGTGACATTGATTGATATCAATTACATTGTTTCCAGGTGTACAATTCTACATTACATTGTCTATACATTGTGTTACATGCTCACTACCCAGAATCAGCTCACTTTCCATCACCGTGTATTTGATTCCCCCTCCCTACTCTCTTCCACCCATCTCTCCCTCCCCCCTCCCCCCTTACCCTCAGGAAACCACTAAACTATTGGCTTTGTCCATGAGTCTTTGTTTCTTTGTTCCTTTCAGTTTTATATTCCACCTATAAGTGAGGTCATATGTTTCTTGATTCTTTCATTCTGACTTATTTTGCTTAATAAGATGTTTTCAAGGTCCGTCCATGTTGTCACAAATTGTTGTATTTCATCTTTTCTTATTGCTGAGTAGTACTCCATTGTGTAAATGTACCACAACTTCTTTATCCAGTCATCTATCAGAGGGCACTTTGGTTGATTCCACAACTTGGCGACCATGAATAGTACTGTGATGAACATTGGGGTACATATATCTTTGCAGATTAAGGTTTTCAGGTTTTTTGGGTAGCCAGGAGAGGGATCACTGGGTCATATGGCAATTCCATTCCTAGTTTTTTGAGGAATCTCTGCACTGCCTTCCACAGTGGATGTACCAATTTACATTCCCACCTGCAGTGTATGCGGGTTCCTTTTTCTCCACAGCCTCTCCAGCACTTGTTATTCCTTGTCTTGTTGATTATAGCCATTCTAACAGGTGTGAGGTGGTATCTCATTGTGGTTTTAATTTGCATTTGCCTAATTGCTAGTGATATTGAGCATTTTTTTCCATGTATATGTTGGCTCTTTGTATGTCTTAGGAGAGAAGTACCTGTTTAGGTCTTCTGCCCATTTTTAAATGGGATCATTTGTTTTTGTTGTTGTTGTTGAGTTGTATGAGTCCTTTATATATTTTATATATTAGCTCCTTATCAGAGGCATTATTTGCAAATATTTTCTCCCATTTGGTTTGTTTCTCTTTTACTTTGTTGATGGTGTCCTTTGCTGTGTAGAAGCTTTTTAGTTTGATGTAATCCCATTCATTTATTTTTGCTTTTATTTCCCTTGCCTTTGAGGTCAAGTTCATAAAGTGCTCTCCAAGCCCAAGGTCTGTAAGTTTAGTGCTGATGCCTTCTTCTATGCACTTTATAGTTTTGACTCTTATGTGGAGGTCCTTCATTCACTTCGAGTTAATTTGGGTATATGGTGACAGTTCACGGTCCAGATTCATTTTTTGCATGTGGCTTTCCAATTTTCCCAGCACCATTTACTGAAGAGGCTTTTTTCCCCCATTTTATATTTTTTTGCTCCTTTGTCAAAGATTATCTGTTCACATATTTGTCGGTTTATTTCTGGGTTTTCAATTCTGTTCCATTGGTCTGTATGTCTGTTTCTCTGCCGATACCAAGCTGTTTTGATTATTGATGCTTTATAGTATAGACTGAAGTCAGGGAGCTTGATGCCTTTAGCCTTGTTTTTTTGTTTTTTTTTTCAGAGGATTGCTTTGCCAATTTTGGGCCTTTTGTGGTTCTACATGAATCTGATAATTTTTTAAAAACCTATTTCTTGAAAGAATGTCTGGGATTTTGATGGGAATTGCATTAAATCTGTATATTGCTTTGGGTAATATGGCCATTTTAACTATGTTGATTCCTCTAATCCATGAACATGGAATATTCTTCCATTTCTTTGAATCTTCTTTTATTTCTTTTAATAGTGTCTTATAGTTTCCCATGTATAAGTCCTTCACAGTCTTTGTTAAGTTTATTCCTAGGTATTTTGTTTTTGTCTTGATCACAGATGGTATCATTTTTCTCATTTGTTTTTCTGAAGTTTCATTGTTTGTATGTAAAAATGTTATGAATTTGTGTACATGGAGTTTGTATCTTGCAACTTTACTGTATTCATTCATTATTTCTAACAGTTTTCTGGTGGAGTCTTTAGGGTTTTCTATATAAAGGATCATGTCATCTGAAAAAAATGGCAGTTTACCTTCTTTGTTTCCAATTTGGATGCCTTTTATTTCTTTTTCCTGCCTAATGGATCTGGCTAGGACTTCCAGCACTATGTGGAGTAGCAGTGGTGACAGGGATCATCCCTGTCTCATTCTTGATTTTAGAAGAAAACGTTTCAGTTTTTTCCTGTTCAGTATGACATTTGCTGAGGGTTTGTCATATATAGTCTTTATTGTGTTGAGGTTTTTTCCTTCTATACCCATTTGACTAAGTGTTTTGATCATAAATGGATGTAGTATCTTGTCAAATCCTTTTTCTCCCTCAATTGATATAATCATATGGTTTTTATCTTTCATTTAGTTTATGTGGTGTATCACTTTGATCGATTTGCATATGTTGAACCGTCCTTGTGGCCCTGGGATGAATCCTACTTGATTGTGGTGTATAATCTTTTTAATGCATTGTTGTATTCTGTTTGCTAGTATTCTGTTTAGGATTTTTGCATTGGTGTTCACCAGAGATATTGGTCTATAGTTTTCTCTTTGTGTGACATCTTTGCGAGGATTTGGTATTAGGGTAATGTTGGCCTCAGGGAATGAATTGGGGAGTATTGCCTCTTCTTCAATGTTTTGGAAAAGTTAGAGAAAGATAGGTGTTAGTTCCTCTTTGGATGCTTGGTAAAACTTGGTGAGACCATCTGGTCCCCGACTCTTGCTTTTGTGAAGGTTTTGGATGATTGTTTTAATTTTCTTACTGTTGATTGGTTTGTTTAGGTTATCTAGTTCTTCTTGATTCAGTCTTGGTAGACTATATGTTTCTAAAAACTTGTCCATTTCATCTAGGTTACAAAACTTGGTGTCATATAGTCCTTCATAGTCTTTTTGTATGATCCTTTGTATTTCTGTGGTATCTGTTGTAATTTCCCCTCTTTCATTTCTAATTTGGATTATTTGTGTTTTCTCTTTTTCCCTTGGTGAATCTATCCAGGGGGTTCATCAATATTAGTAATTTTTTGAGAGAACCAGCTCTTTGTTGCATTAGTTTTTTTCTATTGTTTTCTTATTCTCTATTTCATTTAGTTCTGCTTTAATTTTTATGATTTCCTTCCTTCTGCTGGGTTTGGGTGTTTTTTATCTTCTTTTTCTAGTTCTTTAAGATGTGATATTAAGTTGTTTACTTGTGATTTTTCTTGTTTCTTGAAAAGGGCCTGTAGTGATATATATTTCCCTCTTATTACTGCTTTTGCTATATCTCAGTAATTTTGGTATGTTGTGTTTTCATTTTCATTTGTTTCTATGTATTTTTTAATCTCTTCTTTTATTTCTTCTTTGATCCAGTCATTTTTTAAATAACATGTTGTTTAATCTCCATGTATATGTGGTTTTCCTGCTTTCTTTTTGTAGTTAACCTCCAATTTCAAAGCTTTGTGATTGGAGAATACGCTTGGTATGATTTCGATCTTCCTAAATTTGCTGAGGCTAATTTTGTATCCCAGCATGTGGTTTATCCTTGAAAACATTCCGTGTGCACCAGAAAAGAAAGTATAGTCCTGTGTTTTAGGATGAAGTATGCTGTAAATGTCCAATATATCCAGTTGCTGTAATGTATTATTTAAAGCTGATATTTCTTTATTTATTTTTTGTTTTGACAATCTGTCCATGGCTGAATGGGGTGTTAAAACCCCGTACTATCAGTTTCTCCTTTTAGATCTGTTAGTAGTTGCTTTGTAAATTATTGTGCTTCCTGGTTGGGGGCATATATATTAATAAGTGTAATATCTTCTTATTGTATTGTCCCCTTTATCATTATGAAATATCCATTTTTGTCTCTTATTATCTTTTGGCTCCTGAAGTTTGCTTTGTCAGATGTAAGTATGGCTACACCAACTTTTCTCTGGGTGCCATTTGCTTGGAGTATTTTTTCCCACCCTTTCGCCTTGAATCAGTGTTTGTCCTTGTTGCTGAGGTATATCTCTTATAGACAGCATAAGGTTGGGTTTTGTTCTTTAATCCAGTTTGCTACTCTGTTTCTTTTTATTGGTGAGTTCAGTCTCTTTACATATAGGGTGATGATTGATATATGAGAATTTCCTATAGTCATTTTATCTTTTGTTTTCTGGTAGCTTTTTTTTTGTTTTTTATTTCTTCTTTTCTCTTTTATTTCCATTGATTATTTTGGTTTGATGGTGTTTAAGACTGTTTTCTCTGTATTCTCTTTTTTTTTTTATTGTTATGGGTTCCAGTTTTAAGTTTTTTTTGAGTGATTACTATAAACTTTATATAAAAGAAAGTTCCATATAGGCAGTGGTTCATTTTCTTTCTTTTTTTAACAAATACTTATTTAATTGTTTTTGACAGAGATAGAGTGAAACAGAGAGAAAAAGACAGAAGGAAGGAGGAGGACCCAGAGCCGTCTCCATAGTTTTACATCATCAGTTTTGGACATGGTTTTGTTCCACATACTTGGGTGAGGGCAATGTAGGGCAATAACTGGGCTAGGGGCCTCCCACATGGAAATCACACTCCCTCGAGCCAGGGTCCATACCAGGGGGAAAGAACCAAACAGGGGGCCTCCCACATGGGAAGCATACCCAACTTCAGCATCTGGGTCCACACAGACTGGAGGCTGGATTTGATCCTCAAATTTTGGGGCTGCAAAATGAGTGCTTAAGCTGCTGAGGCCTCCCGGCTTTCCCAGTGGTTTGTTTTCTTCAGGATGTTTTTTTATCTTCATCCTTTTTGAAAGTTTAAGCCTTTGCTTTCACCCATTTTATGTTTTTGCTGTTCCAGTTTATCCCTATTTATTTTTAGCTTTTGTTTCAGACCCAACTGCCTCCTGCATTGTTTCTAAAAATGCTAGCCTTGTGCTGGGGAATTCCTTCAGTTTCTATATATCTGAAAAAGTCTTTAATCCTCCTTCATATATGTGAAGGATAACATTGCTGGGTAGATGACTCTTGGCTGGTAATTTCTCTCCTTTAACATTTTGAATACTTGATTCTACTCCCTCCTGGCTTGCAGAGTCTCTGCTGAGGAATCTGATGATAGTCTGATGGGCTTTTTTCTGATAAGTTATGATGTTCTTTATTCTGGGTTCCTTGAGGATTCTTTGTTTGTCTTTGTCTTCAGTATAATATACCTTGGAAAGGGTTTGCTAAGATTAAAGTAGCTAGGGGTCCTGTTTCCTTCTTGAACTTGAGGTTCCAGTTCTTGCCATAGATTTGGGAAGTTCTTGTCTACTATTTGTCTGAACAAAATCTCTGTGCTATCTCGTCCTCTGCCTGCCCCCTCCCCCAGAATAACTATTATCCTTACATTATTCTTTCTAAAGAGTCAGATAGTTCTTATAGATATATTTTATTTCTTTTAGCTCTTAGGTCTCTCTTTTCTTCCTTCTTTGACATTTCCAAATTTCTGTCTTTGATTTCACTATTTTTTTTCCCTCCATTTGGTCAGTTGTGCTTTCTACACTGGCTATTTTATTTTTCATTTTCTTTATTGTATTTTTTATCTCCAGAACTTGTATTTGGTTCCTTTTTTATAGCTTCAATTTCTTTGTTAAAGTATTCTGTTCATAATTTTTTTTTCTGAGATCACTTAGATTACTCTGTGTACTCTGACAATTTTCTTTGATCTCTTTGAGTGTTTTCCAAATTGCAGTCTTAAATTCTGTGTCATTTAGCTCATAATATTTCTATATCTTCTAGTTCCTTTTCTGGAGATTTTTAAATTTTCTTTCTGTGTACCTTTGTTCACTAGGGTACTTATTACTTTTGTAGCTTTTCTTTTCCTGTACAAGAGGACATTTTCCCTGGTACATGTATAGAGTTCTTTCTTTTACTTTCTAGCTGATGATGCTGCAGGGTCTTAAAATATTTTCTTTTGGTTTTTTGGTTGTCTAACAGTGGAAGACTTCCTAGAAGGTGGGCTTCTCTTTGACTCAGTCACCTTGGACTCTGTAAACTTCCTTCTTGGGAAGATATGGTTGCTAATGGTATTCTATGCCTCCAACATCCCATTGCAGTCTGAAGCGTGCACACCTGTGCTTCACAGTTTTCCTGGATCTCTGCCAGCTTCAATAGAAGGGTGTGGGCTGGGCCTGTTGAAAAATACATAGGTCTGTTTGCATCACAGGGTAATGGGGCTTCCTGGCAGTAGCTGACTGAATGCAGGCTGTGGATAGGCTGGCAGGGCAAGCTTTGGGAGAGCAAGGGGTTGTTGCCAGGTTCTGTGTCCAAGTCCATGCAGTGCTCAGGCTGGGGCCCTATCTCACTGAGGGCCACTCTGTGCTTTAGATGCTGGCATACTGCTGCTGCTGGCACTCCAGCCATTGGAACACCTACTTCTTGCTCTTGCCATCGGCCTTATGTTTCGTAGGCTCCCGTGCTCCAGCTGTCTGACTCATGCTCTATCAGCTGGACATTCACACTTGTGCCAATCTCTGGCTGCTGCTGATGCCTTGCTCTGGCCTCCTACACTGCGCTGTGGCTGCTCTCACCATGCTATGGCTGCTCTCCCTGTGCTCCTGCCACAGCAACTTGCTATAGCCAGCCACACCCCCTTCTGCTGTCCACTTCGAGTTCTGGCTGCCTGCACCTCTGCCTTTGTCCAATGGAGGCCTCCAACCCACCCAGAGTCATTCCGAACTTCCACCTGCACTCCTATGCTCCCACCTCAGTCTTTCCTCTGCCAGTCTCTGGGTCTGTTACCAGGTAGGTCTCTGGGTCTTGCTCTACTGTGTGTCTCCACACTGCTCCCCTTTCTTCTGTCTTACTTGCTTCCTTTTCTCTGGCTTTAGGCATTTTCTTGCAATGAGTGGGCCTCTCAGGTGAGGCTGTGTGTTTTTTAGAGATTCTTTGGTTGGATTTTAGTTGTTTAATTTATTCTTTCCAGGAGAGGTTTCAGGAACTCTTCTCACGCTGCTGTCATGATAATGTCCCCTTCTTTTTTTCTATCTTCTTAAAGTAGAAACTTAACTTATTAATTTAAAAACCTCTTCTTTTAGTAGAAGTATTTATTGCTCTATATTTCCCTCTGGGGGAAGCTGGATTTCCCTCTTGATTTGGACTGATGGAACATTTTTGGTAGTGGAGAATTGGCTGACTTCCACTGTGCACTTTGATGCTTTGTTTCAGGGTCTTATTGGTATACTCTTATTTCATCACCAGTGATAACATGGCCCAAAACATTCTCTTGCCTCTCCAAAGGGTCTTGGTAAACTTAAGCTCCGACATTCTTGCAATGGCACACAAAAACACACAGCAACACTAATAAATTCTGCTTGGCAAGACACTGGCACACATCGACATGAACACAGCTGTGAGACACTGAAATACTAAGGTTATGAAACTTTACCAAGTTGTTTGTACAGTGTTACCAATGTAAGCACACAGTTACAAGTTTGTAAACTTAATTGTCAGACCTCATATGTCTCATAACTACTCTACTGCCATTTCCATCAGCACAGAATGTACAACTTTGTTCCAGGTTCACATCCTGATCTTGGCCTTTAAGATCTCACCACTCTACTAACAAGGTGAGGCACAGAAAGACCAATGAGAGAAGAGTATAGCAGTGAGCTTTCTCTACATGAGGCTTAACTTGCCCACCCATGACTGCTGCTTCTGGTAAGGGACTTTATCATAAAGAAGGAGAACAGCTGTAGACCTGATTTGAGGAGAGACTTTTCAAAGAAGTAGCTATATGGCAAAATAAATAATTCTATTTGAAAGAAAAAAAGATTTTTTCTCTTTATTTGTATCCCCAATCATATAGTGGCTATGCCAGTGTCTTAATCAGCTTCTGACATGGGCGAGGATGGTGCTTGAGGTCATATTGATGGGGTGTGAACTTCTAGGATGCAACTTGGGAGAAGCTGCAGTAGCAGAGAGTTCATGTCAGGAAGTTTCTTTTATTCTTGGGGTATGTTGTGTGCTTATTTAATGTCTATCTCTCTCACTAAATTGAAAACTGTGTCATGGTAGAAAATGTGTCAGTTATGCTTACCTTTTATCCTCAGGAACCTAGCAAAATGCCTGGCATTCAGTAGGCACTCAGAATATTGGTAAATGAATGAATGAATGAATCTTATTTGGAAGAGTTTATTATGATGTGGTATTTTAATACTGTATTAATCTCAAATTAACAAAATTTGCTCTGGTAAATAAGTAACTTTTTATTACATACCGTTCTCCAGTTTTTCATTTCCCAAATGCATTGGTTCCAGAATTTTGGGGATGTTTTAGAACTTGCTTGGGGGTTATTGATAGGTTACACAGCCCTAGGTTGTTTATGATTGGGCTTCAAGGACCCACATATATGTGCATGTGTACATTTATTTGAGGAATGGGTTCTTAGATTTCATTCAATATTCAAAGAGTTCACTAATGGCTCTCCTTGAAAGCATTAATAGTAATCAGATTAGCCATTGCTGGGAATGTGGGGTAAAGTGTGCTTAATTGGGATCTCAGAAACCTGAGTTCTGCTGCCTTACAGACTCTGGACTGATTGGACCCTAATATTGTCATATGTAAATGAATATATTAAAGATGGAAAAAGATAACCTCTATGGGCCCTTGTAACTTGGATGGTGTGTTCTTATGCTTTACAGTCCGAGTTAGCTGGTTTCCCCAATAAGCTTATGAAACTTTATGTGTGTTAATTCAAAACAAGTCTCTACTATTTAGTGAAGTTCAGTTTCAGGTCCTGTGTGAGCTCCGGGTAACTATCTACCACAGGCTCAGAGATCTCTGCAGGTTGTTTGTTAGGTCAAAGGTATCTTCAGAATAGTACTAAGATCTTATTTGCCTATTTTCACTCATTCTCTCCTGAGTATACAGGTGAGGTTGATATCACAACAGATGGAATGCAGAAACAGATATTAGGACCCAATTGCCTTTTATTAAGCTAGATATAAAATAAACTTGCAAAAATGTAAATCAATGTTACTCTTCTGACTAATTTTTTTTTTCTGGGGAAATAGAGTTATTCTTCATTAAATATGTAATTTACTCTGATATACAATGAGTTTATTGTACTTTTTAATATTATGAAGAAGTACTGACCAAATAATTTAGACGTTATGGAGAAACTACAGTCAGGTAAGAGCAATATTTGTACTCCAGGACTTTCTCTTACTCTTGCTGTTGTTTAGAAGAGAAATAACATGGCCACTATTGTGCTTGGTCTCACAGTTTAGGTCTTAAAAACATAGTGCAGATCAGTAAGGTGCCACAGTCAAGTTAGCAGAGAAAGATTCTGGGTAGAGAACTTGCTGGTAACTCACCTCATAACTTTTAAGCATGCAATTTCCCCCCCCCCCCCCCCCCCCCAACTCCACTCTTTCTTCTCTCAGAGATGATGAATAGGTTCAGTTTAAAAATCGACTCTATGGAAGGCAAATCATTAATTAGCTGACCCAAAGCATATATGCTATCATGAAATAAATGTAGGGTTCCACTTTTTTAGAATAGTTACAAGTCCAGAAGTGTTTACACCATGGACGTCTATAGCAGACTACTTCTCCCCCTCTAAAACAGCAGCTTGTCTCCTGAGGCAGTTTCTTTGAAAAGAAAATATAACTGTTCCCCCCTCCTCCCCGCCCCCCCCCACAAATGTTTCATTGAGTAATATTTGAACCATTTTTATGTAATCAAAATTTAAGAAGAAAAAAAAAAAAGTTCCAGAGGCTTTCATGCCAGGCCAGCCCAAACTATGAGTAATTACTTTCAGGTTCTGAGCACTAGCAATACCCAAGTGCTTGTTGGAAGCAATATTTCTATTATTGTTAATGATGAAAATGTTTGGTAAGAGAGTATATCCATTTTCCTCCATGTCATTTGTAATTGATTATTCATGGTAACCCTAAGTGAAGAGTATATTTTTATGAGAGTTGTGCTTCAGAAAGAGAACAGAAATCCTGACTTATTAGTTATTAAGTTTTGCCTATCTATAACCTATCCATTTTCAAGGTGATTGTGAAAAGTAGAAGGTATTTGAAAAATATCACTTAGTTTCTCTATCAAATTATTTTTATCTTATCTTAAAACAAATGGAAAAAAAATCTGGGCAAAATGTGTTACTACTAGATATTGAACATTCAAAGCTGCAATCTGCTAGACATATTGTATATATCCATATGTATGTATACATATAACACATCAAACAATGATTTTGAAAATTAAACATATTTTAGGTTATTTTGTTGTCTTTTGGCATTCTGCTTGAGACAAGTACAAAAACTTACAGCTACATCTTTCCATATTTTTGAGAAAATAAGAAAGGAAAGATTTAAAAGAAATCATGTATCTCTGTTGCCTTATTGATTTGACAGCCAAAGCTTTTGAAACGCAAAGGTTCTATTAAACAATTTTTTAAAAAAGATTGTGCTAAAAGGATGAGCACTAGCACATATAAATCTTATGAAGCACGGGAAAGAATTAAAGTCTAAAAAGAACAATATAAAAAAATGTAAGTTGTAAATTCGGTAACATATTACCCAGTGAAAAAGATATCTTAAGTGGTTTAATTGACTTGAAGATGAAGGAAATAAAGGTATATAATATAATTTTTGAGCACATCATTATTTGAATAGGTCACAGAATTTCCAGGAGTTTTGGAATATGAAAGCTGATAACGAAACTTAAAAAATTGAGTGTTGAAACAGTTTAATGAAAGTTAATTTTAGTTGAAATAAAATTGAAATGTGAAGGCAGGCACCCTTGTTAATACCCTGTTAGATAGAGGTAGAACAGTCATTTCAACATGGTTTATGTTAAAAAAGAAAAACCAAAACAGTGTTATATAGAAAAAAACAAACAAACCAAAAAACCCTGGGAGAAGAAATATTATAGACATTTGAATGTTATCCTGATTAGTAATGTTGCTAGTTTGAAAAATCATTCCTATTTTTCTAAGATTTATGTTTTTAATTATGTGGGTGTGTATTTTCTCATGTGCATATATTTTATTATTCTTGTCTCAGTATTAGTAGAAAACTTGGAATCTAACTCAAGTGGTTGATGAGTTATCACTAAAGTTTGATGACAGGTCTTTATAGCAAACCTAACCCCCTGTTTGAAACTGTACAAGCTGAAATAACAAAAGAAATATTTGTGTAATACAGGTGCTTTTGTTGTCTTCCTAATAGAAACATAATTCTGAGAAGAATTAATGATATGTTACCTAATTCAATGATAAGTAAATAAGACTAAAATCTATTCCAAAACTTTAAAGCAGTTTACAAAGTTTTAGGAAAAATATTGAAAGGTGTTGTTTATGGGCAGATATAATAAATAAAAATGAAAAACTCTAAAATAAGATTTTTTTTTAATATTATATTTTATTGTTAAATTAAATGGGGTGACATTGGTTGGTAACAATTAGATAGTTTCCCGATGTACAAGTCCACATCACATCACCCATGCATCGCATTATGTGCCCATCTCCCAGAATCAGGTCCCCCTCCACCACCATATTGAGATTATCTAGGATTGTACAGTCAAAAAATCTTATTTTAACAAGAAAAAAACAAGCAATCCAATTAAAATAAGATTTTTTGACTGTACAATCCTAGACAATCTCAGGAAAGGAGTTGAGGAAATATTGAAAGAGATCAATGTGTCTATAATAGAGAGCTCTTTGAACTTAGATGTAAAAAGAGCAAGTACCAAAGAGGCCCATGCCATGGACAAACACAGAACAGTGGTGCTTATCTAAAGAACAGGGTCAAGAAGGCTAAAATCCAGAAAGACTTTGTGAGAAATGCTAATACCTACCAAAGTCTTGAAAGCTGTCTTTAGTGCAAACTGAGAAACAAGAAAGAGATAGATTCAAACTCAGAGAAATAATAGAATATCAAGAGAGAGCAGCGAAAAAGCAAAATTATCCAGTTCCTCCTCTGCCTCTGTGTTCTCTATCAAAACCTAAATTTTATTTATTTGGCATCAAATTAATGAGCATTTAATTTAATGAGCAATTAATGAGCAAATTAATGAGTCAGAGTATTTCAGAGACTAAGTGACAGGATTTATGGAATGGTGATGCTCTAATCTATAAAAGTACTGTGAAAGTATAAATTATTGTACATATTAACTAAACTAATCTAAGGATGTTCACATGTACTAATGCTTAGTTAGACTTATACATACAGAATTCTTTATCAAAGTGTGTCATTAATACCACTCCATTCATTTATTTCATCAGTCAGCATGTCCTTTTGCTTTCTTTTCAACATATATCCATATTCTCACTAATTCATACCATTTCTATTGTTATCACTTCTCACTATGCCCATTGCTACCACTCTAGTCCCAACTACCATTGTCTTTCACTTCAGCTATCCCCATAGCGTCTTAATTTTTTCCAACCTTTATCCTTACCTCTACAACTTGTCCCTGACCCTGCCTCACCCACACGATTCTCTCCACAACAACCAGGATAATGATTCTAAAAACATAAATCAGATCATGTCACGTCCTCCATTAAAAACTTCTAACGGGGGGAAGCCGGGATGGCTCAGTGGGTTAGGCGCTCACTTTGCAGCGGTGGAGACCAAGGATCTAGTCCCGCCCCGGCCGGTGTGGAACCATGTGCTGAACTGGGAGCTCCCCTAGTTCAGTTCTCTCTCTGTCTCTGTATCTCTCTCTCTCTCTCTCCTCTGTCAAAATAAATAAATAAATAAATAAATAATAAAAAATATATTTAAAAAAACCAAAAAAACTTCTAATGGGTTATAGAGACTTATACTTGGGGAAAAATGGTTGCCAATCACCATGGTTTTTTTTTCTCTAGTGCTCCCGTCTGGTCTTTTGTACTATTGCCTCTCAGAGGTCTCCTTTAATGTTTGTATCATTTGCTTCACCCTTTCTTTACCAATGTTGATGTTAATGACTTGCCATGGGATCAGGGGCCTTGATGAATTTTGATCTCCTGACTTCATCTTGCAACACAGATGGATTTATTTCAATATGGACTTCATTCACAAACTGCACATACTAAACAAGTATCATCATCATATATCACCACCATTCTGGTTTTACAATTTCATATAGATTTATGATTACTATTACCAAAAAGCATAATTGTGCAACATGATCAAAGTAAAGCTTATTTTTGTCTCTCACTGCTCCTTCAAATTTTATTTCTGGATGAAAACTTGGTCATGATCCCTGGCTTTTCTTATCTATCTATTATAGTAGACAGTTTTACCCTCTTTAAGTTGCACTCACTTCAGAAATTATTAATAATCAAAGTCCTGAATTTGCTTAAAGTCAAATCTTTTACACTATCCCAGACAGACCCACATTAGCAGGACTAAAAGAGAAACACAGCCCTTCTCTCTTTCTTCACTTCTACTTTAGCTGAGTAAATAGAATTTCATTTCCCCCTGGGATGGGGGAATGGAGAGAGGACGGAAAAAGAGGATGTCATGGTTGTGAAACATGGCCACAAATTCTTGACTGCGCTTTCCATTCAGAGGTTAGACAGACTAGCACTGTCTGGAAAAAAGCCAGCCATAAATGCCTTATATTTTATATTATTAATACATGGCTGGATACTTTCTGGACAGCCCTCATATATACAATACGTTAGGACCTTGGTAACTTTGTGAGCTTCTTAAACTCAAGAGAGTATAATAGTAGAAGTGATGTTTGAAATATCTCCAGTCATTGGAGTATTCCCAGCTGAGGGTCCAGAAATTGTGGAACAAAAATAAAACATTTCCACTGTGTCCTGTGTGGCTTTCTGACCCACAGAATTCATGAGCATAATAAAGTTGTTGCATCGTATCACTAATTTTGAGCTGGCTTGTTGCATAGCACTACATAACTAGAACAGAGGGCAGTTTTCTCACTTGTATTGAACTTGTACTTGTTATTTAAGATATTACAGTACTTTTGCAGGCTCTGAGCCTGGTCTATACTTAGATTTGACTCTTTCCCTCAAGTCATATTTTTAGAGGCTATTTTAGATCCTCTTTAGTGGCAGCACTTAAAATGTGAGAAGAGAGGGCACTCACAACAGTCATCTCTGAAGAAATCTCCCTCACAAAAGCCCCTCTCCTCCCCTTCCCCCTCTTTCCCCTTTCCCTGGAGTGGATGAAAGGCTTATGAGCAAAGGACATGAGAGTCAGGAAACAAACTCTGCATATTTCCTTGTAAATTCCAATTAGCAAAGTCTACTCATCTCACTTTGCTGTCTAAGTACTAGTATTGCTATTGAAATCAAGAGCTCTGTTTTAATATCCTATTCAACAGAATATAATTCGCTAATTTTATTTTACATACAGAATTCATTGGGAACCTGTATTTATAGAATCATTATTATTGTTATTTTTTTAAAGATTTATTTTATTGTTTGAGAGAAGGTGTGTGAGAAGGAGAGAGAGAAGGGAAGAGGCCCAGAGCGGTTTCCACAGTTGTATATCATCAGTTGCAACATAGTTTCATTCAGCACAGGTGGATGTGGGGCACAGGTGGATGTGGAGCACAGGTGGATGTGGGAACCAATCTGGGGGCCTTCCGTGTGGGAGTTGAGAACCTTTAACGCTATCCGGGTTCTGCTGCAGTTCAGCAAATGAGTTTGCATGGGCCAGGGCTGGGGCCAGGATTTGATCCTCAGAACTCTTGGTTGCAAGGCAAGTGTACAACCTGTCAAGCTATCCCAGCATTCTTGAGCATCATTATTGATCTGAAGTAATCATTTAAAGTGTTCAATTATGCGTGATGTAATTTAATTTTTGCCTTTTAACTTATCTGACAATTTGAAGATGTATGAAAGACTTGGGTGGCATTTCTTGCAAATCTGTCGCATGGGATTCCTGTTGGATTGTTGGATTGGGTTTCATGAAGGAACAATCAATGAACTATCACTAAGGTGGAAATAATAAATGGGAGAAGGAAATGGAGGTTGAAGAACTGGGTAAGGGTGGCTTTATCAACAGAATTAGTGGTGGGGCTGGGTGTGGGATTGTACTGTTTTGATGGGTCTTTTTTAGGTTTGATAGTGTTTTTTATTTATTTGGGTGGAATGTTGGTTGTCTTTGGTTATATGACTGTGATAGCTACGGAGCAGTACCCCAAGGTGTGGGTTTCTAATAAAGTTGTATTGGGGGGCCTTTCTTTCTGGGCTAGTTATAGAGGGTGTGTTTATTTTGTGTGTATTAAAGGGTGATAAGGCTGGAATTGTATTTGAGTTTAATGCGATAGGGGATTGAGTTATTTATGATATAGGTGATTCTGTTTTGTTTTTTTAGTAAAGAGGCCAGGGGACTTTCTGCTTCATATAGCTATGGGACTTGATTGGTGGTTGTTACTGGGTGATCATTGCTTATTGGTGTGGTTGTTATTATGGCGATTACTCATGGAAATTAAATATAGTTAGACAATATTAGAGTGATGAGGAAACACAAAAAGTATAGTTTAATTTGGCCTTTTTGGGTGGAGACTATTGTTGAGGCTTTTGCTTGGAATAGGGAGATGGATTTGGGGACGGTGCTTTCTAGTCAAATTAGATCTAGTAGAAGTAAAGCTGCCTTTTGACCTCTTATTAAATTTGTAAATGGCAGGAGATGGTGGATAGTGGTTGGGAAGTAGCCGAGGAGATTAGAAAATTTGAAGGATAGTGCCTGGTCCAGAGCCTGGGACATAACAGGTATTCAGTACATATTTATTTAATGGTTATTTGTAAGGGTTTTAGAGCAGAGATGGGCAAACATATTCTATTATGGGTCAGATGGTAGATATTTTAGGCTTTGTGGGCCATATGGGTTTTGTTGCAATTACTCAACTCTAATGAAGTAGTATGAAAGCAGATGAAAGTATGTAAATAAACCAGCATGGCTGTGCCTCTGTGAATATTTATTTACAAAAATGAGTGGTGGGCCAGATTTGGCCCATGGGTCTACCTATCCCTGCTCTAGAGTCAGACAAATGTAGCTTTTCAAACCAGCTCTGGTGTATGCTAGGCATGGGATTTTAGCAGGTCTTTTATCTGTGCATGGATTTTCTTATTGGTAAAATGAGGGGGACTCATTTCTTCTTCACTGTTGTTATAAAAATTATATGAACTATGTACAAGAGGCAGTTAGACTAGTATCCGGCACATCTTAAGCACTCAGGAAAGAGGCTGTAAGTGTCATAATTTTTCCTAGGCTTCCTCAAAGCCATGAAGTACTGACCAATTCTGTAGACCATACTCTCATAATTCCTGCTTTTCCTAAGAGTAATTTTACTTCATGGGAACTGGAAATGCTTGTCTGCAGAGACTTCTGGCCTACCTGAGTTACCATGATCCCTGATTTTTAAAGATACATTAACTTTTTAAACACTACCAGATACTCTCACTCCTTTAAGAATGTTTCTCAAGGGGGATACCAGAACAGCTGAGTGGTTGAGCGCTTTCCTCACGTTTGTGAGGTCCAGGGTTTAATTCCCTGCCCCAGTCCATGCAAACCCATATAATGAACTGTAACACAACCGGTGACTACAGAGATGTCTCAGCGGTGAAGGTTCTCACCTCCCATGCAAGAAACCCTGGTTGGATTCCTACCCTGTGCAGCCCACATCCACCTGTGTGGAATGAAACCATATCACAATTAATGATGTACAGCTATGGAGACTGCTCTGGATTTTCCCCTGCACTCTCCTCTCTCTCAAACAATAAAATAAATCTTAAAAAAAAAAAATGTTTCTCAGGTTCTCTACTCTTCTATTCTTACTGTCATTTATTTAGTTAAGTTCCTCATGACAAGAACTTCTTTATTGTATTTTTTTGTGCATGGGACTCTTAATTCCTCAATTCACACTCTACCTATCCCCCTAAAGTATCTTTTTGAAGCGTACCATGACATCACTACAGTAAAAATATTTGATTGTTTCTAGATGACTATGGAATAAGGTAGAAACTGCTTAATGCTAGTATTTAAGATTCTATATCTGGTCCCAGTGTACCTTCCCAGGCTCATCTCATGTTTTATTTATTTATTTATTTATTGACAGACAGAGAGAGAGAGAGAGAGAGAGAGAGAGAGAGAGAGAGAGAGAGAGAGAGAACTGAATTGGGGGAGCTCCCAGTTCAGCACATGGGTCCGCACGGGCCGGGGCCGGGATTCGATCCCCGGTCCCCTGCACTGCAAAGTGAGCGCTTAACCCACTGAGCCATCCCAGCTTCCCCTCATCTCATGTTTTTACTCCTCAAGTAATCTATATTCTGGTTTTTTTTTTAGATTTATTTTATTGTTTTTGACAGAGACAGAGAGACAGAGGCAGAGAGAGACAGAGAGAAAGGGAAGGGCCCAGAGCAGTCTCCATTGTCATATGCCATTAGTTTTTGACATGGTTTCGTTCCACACAGGTGGGTGGGGCCGCGTAGGGTGGGAACTGGGCTGGGGGCTTCCCACATGGAAGGCATAACCCCCTGAGCCACGGGCCAAACTGGGGGGCAAGAACTGAACTGGAGGCCTCCTGCATGAGAAGCACACCCCAGGTCAGCACATGCGTCCACATGGGCTGGGGCCGGGATTTGATCCTTGGTCCCCGGGGTTGCAAAAGCAAGCGCTCAATCCACTGGACCGTACCGGCTTTCCCTATATTCTGGTTTTACCAGATTACTTGCTTATGCTATTTCATCCTGAAAAAGTATCATGTTTCTTCATTGTGCTTATATATATATTATGTTATGTTATGTTATGTTATTTATTTATTATTTTTTTAATTTTATGATTATATTACGAGTTGTGAAGGAATCTCTGTCCAGCTAATTGCGAGGTTCTTAAAGGCAGGTACTGTTTTCTTTATTTCCAAATTAATGGAAAAAAATTATTTTGGACTCTGAAAAAGGTAAAATTGAATGGTCAATTGCAATCATCTCCTTGAGAGATCTTTTTGTGAGGTGCTACACTGTCCTTTTAATTTTCTCTTCTAGAATCTCATTTTCCAAAGTCAGAATTGAAACTTAAGTGATGGAATGAAAAACATAAGGAGGTGGGAGTGGGCACCGGGTATATGGTGGTGGAGGGGGAGCTGATTCTGGGTGGTGGGCACATAATGCGATGCATGGGTGATGTGATGTGGACTTGTATATCTGGAAACTATCTAATTGTTACCAATCAATGTCACCCCATTAAATTTAACAATAAAAAAACAAAGAAAGAAAAATACAGACATTTTTTTATCCTTACCAAAAAAAAAAAAAAAAAAAGCAAAAAAAAAAAGCACCACACACATTTAAATTTATATTGGTTGAATTTTACAGTCAAAAGCCTCTTAACCATTTCTTCCTTCACTTATGGAATTTTCATTTCCATTTATGCTATGTGTAAACCTATTACAACACTTCTCAGACTTCCTTGTAATTATTATTCACTTGCTTTTTCTACTACATTTGGAAATCCTGAAGGGTAGGAATCATGTTTTATTGCCTCAGTGTCATAGGAAATGTTCAAAAAATTTTGTTGAATGGATGGATGAATGAATGGATGAGTGAATGCGCAAGTCCCTAAACAACATCCCTCCTTATTAAATCTATTTAAACCACAGTGTCTAATTAGTGTGCTGGAAAATCTTTCTTCTCTCAGTGTTAAAGAAGTTAAAAAGGGAGCTGTTTAATATGACAAACATTTTTTTTTTAAAGATTTATTTTTATTGTTTTTGTCAGAGTGAGAGATAGATATGGAGACAGTGAGAAGGGGCAGGGGACAAACATTTTAAAACATTGCTTCATATTATGAATAGCTTCAGAAAAATTCTAGAAACTGAACAAAAAATCAATAAAGGAAAGCAATTAATATGAGTTCAATCACTAAAGAAATAATGGGAGTGTTATTTTATTTGTAGATGTCTAATACATAAATGTCAGTCTGTGTCAATAGCTTAACATTCTGTTTAACTGGGAGCACTTGTGATGCTGAAAAGTACAAGATATTGAAGAAGCAGGATATAGACAGATGAACTACTCATTGTTGTTTCAGTGATGTTCTCACATTAGCCAGACGTGAAAATTTAAGTATATTAGTCCTGTTATTTCATATTTGACAGAAGTAACACTTGCTTCAAAAATGCCTATTAAAAAAATACTTGCCATTTTTTTTTGTGAAATGCTGAATGTTAACATTGTATGTAATTCAATCCATAAAGTATTACTTTTGACCATAAATATTATTAAGAAACAGAACTTATATATTTTCAATTATGTGTGCTAGCCTTTATTTAACCCATGTCTTTAATAAGTCTGTTTTCCCTTAAGAAAATCATAGACACATATGTTTAAAATGTTACCATCAATTAAGGAATTTAAAATATTTATTGTATTTTTTTTTGTAGCATAGAAATATCAGTAAATGTGCTGTTATAAAATTTGTGATAAAGATTTTAGACAACTTGAAAAAAGAAGTATTCTGCTATCCTTCTTGTTTTCTTTACTGGAGCTTGTCCTTCCTCAAGTTTAGAAAGTTAGCCTTTCAGAATCAGAAACTTTTAGTGGTTCTCGAATCTTTAAGGGGTTCAATATCACTTATTTTAGGCAATATATGCCATTAAATTTCTTTTCAAAAGAATTGTACAAGCCACACAAGGCATTTTAGATGTCAAAGACTGCTCATTAAAAAAACAAAACAAAACAAGTATTAAGAAGAATTCCTACGAGACAAAATTCATTGGTGAGCATGCTGGAGAGAGTTCAATAGAAGATTCTTTGTAAGGATCAAGACATATGATTATTAACAGATAAAGCAGAAACACATCCACTGAATTTTATATATGGAACTTATACTTTACTTATCAATTAAGTGCTCTGCTAAATAGTATGCCATTGTCTTGTGACTGAAGTTACACCCAAAGCACTGATAATACTACTCATTCTTTTGGAAATTGAAGTAAGACCTTGTCAAGTGATCTTTCAGGTAGATAGATCCATAGAGGTGATTGTCATCATGACCAAGGAGCTGAAATTCCAAATCGAAGATTGAGCTTGGCATAACTAGAGTGGGAGAGAAAAAAATGTAGGTACTTTCAGCAGAGATAACTGACACACAATTGCTTCCTTTTTTAAAGATACAAACACTAACTCTTACTCTATCTTAATAAGTAAGCATCATTTCCCCTTTTTAAGAATTGTAAGAAACTAAAGTATAACTCCTAAGCTATTTTTCAAGGTCTCGTAAAGAGTCATTATAAACAAAACTATAAACCAGGACTTCTAGTATTAGTCTCAAGCACTTGCTCTTAAAATGTCCCAATGAAAATAATAAAAACAACCTATTTTCTCAATTAAATGAAAGAAGGTTTTCTCAAATTCTCTCAAATTCAACCTTTCCTTTTTTCTTTCTTTCTTCTTTCATTTCTCTTTCTTTTCTTTTTTTGAGAGGTTGCTATAAAAATATTTGGCACAAGTGTATTGAAGAAATAATGATGCTGAGATGTGCATAATAAATGTAGACAATTATAGTTGAACTTAAAAAACAATCATAACCTTTAAGGCTGGCTAAGGACAAGTTCTAATGGTGAACTGCATTTTTCTGTGTATAAGAAATTGTTAGGGGAAGCCGGGATGGCTCAGTGGGTTAAGCGCTCACTTTGCAGCGCCGGGGACCAAGGATCGAATCCAGGCCCTGGCCAGTGTGGACCCATGTGCTGAACTGGGGAATGCCCCCAGTTCAGTTCTCTCTCTGTCTCTGTCTCTGTATCTCTTTCTCTCTCTCTCTGTCAAAAATAAAAACATAAAAAATAAAAATAAAATATATTAAAAAAATTATTAGACTAAAAATTGGGGGTCATCTTATACAGGGGAGTAACCCATGTATTTATTTCTTAAAGTTGGGTTAGAAAAGTAGGGGTTGTCTTATACTGATTTTATATACGGAAACATATTGTAATTTCCTTTAGTGCCTTCCCATGTCTCCTCCACCTCCTTTCTATCCCTTCTTTAATATTCCTCTCCCTACAAAAGGTCACTATTTCTACTTTAGTGAATCTTGACCTTATGCTACCTCAGAGACCTCTCATGCTAAGCAATGTACAATAGTGGTTAGAAGTTTGAATCAAAGGGTAGACATATCAAAGTCTGAAAACTATTACAAGCTGGGTGATCTTCAGCTTCCTTTCTTGACCTCTCAAGCCTCAGTTTTCTCATCTGTCAACTGGAAATAATAGGCTGACCAGATGCAAACCATTTTAAACTGGACAGAAAACAACAGTTTTGTCCCGTTTCAAATAGTATGTATGGTCACCATACCAACACCTTGAACATAAGTCAGTGAGACTAGTTATTTTGTTGTCTTTTCTCTCTTTTCCACTTTCTTCTCTTTTATCCCCCTGCTGTTATCTTGTCAGATTCTCACAACTTGCTCTGATAATTAATTATTACCTAGATGCTAATGAAGATTTAATGGTAGATATCCAAAGATGCCTTCATTTAAAAAGAAATGCTTATAGTTGTGATGACTTCACCCTCTTGAAGCCTAAGCAACTGTATTCTTGTAGATTATATATTTTAATTTATTTGCATTTATTTTAATTTATGTAAATGAAATACTGTGTACTAGATCTCACTTGTTTTCATGCCCTTTTCACTTGCAGGATGTTTTTAAGATTCAGCGAAATTATGAGTATTCTGATGCTTCATTCTGATGCTTTAACTTCTTTGTAGTACTTAAAGATGGACATCAATCCAAAATTTTTCGAAGGTTTTTACCAAGGAACTTCTAAGATTGAGAAGTGAACTTACATCCTCATAGCCTTTTAAAGTATAGCCCAAAGCTTTAGGCTTAAACCCCATATTTCTTCAAAATAATTTAATTTATCAATTAGAAAATAAATTAGGTGTATTTTGCATTCTATTTCATTATCTATATTTTTATTATAAAAATAACATTTTGGACTACAGTTACATTGCTTAATTTTAATTTTTACTGAATCAATGAAATTGATGCTCTAGGAAGATGTACCATTTTTTTTCACTGTGAGTGTTTATATTCTGCATGTTGCTATGTATTCTGAGTTTGAGACGCATGGTTTTAATCTGAAATAAGCGGCTCCAAATAGTAGGATTTTAGGCAAAACTTTGCTTAGGTGACAGAAAGTAGCAGTTACATTCTTTCTTAGTAGGAAAAAGCAACCCTAATAAATATATTTAGCAATGAAAACTTGAAGCATTCAGTTCTTTTTCTTTAGTAAACTGCTGAAGCTATTAGCTTCTGCTCCAACTCAACCATAATAACATAGAATAACAAAATGTGTTTCTAAAGAATTGCTCTTTGAAAGAAGCCAAACCTTTAGAAGAGTTGCTATGAGGTACCTATAGAGCGACAATAAGAGATGTCTTGAGGGGTTCCATGAATCTCCCCTTCATTTCCATTAACAGTTCCCCAAGCCACCCCAAATAAACGCATCACCTAAGTAATAACTTTAAAAGCCACTCCTTCCAAACAGATAGCTTTCTGTACCTACTTATCAGACATTCTAGAGCCACCACTGTATTTTTGCTTTCATACATTTGCTAATGTTGTCTTAAGCCTTGCTTCTCTATTTTTCTTTCTTTTTTTTTTTGTGGTTCAGATCAAGGCTTACCTATTTTCCTGTGCTTTCCTGGATTTTATTCATTATTTTGTTTCTCTGAACTTCCTTATCACTTACTCCTTAAATTTATCTCTTTTTATTTATTCTTGGTTCATGGGTATTTTTCTTGATTATAAGATACTTTGGGAAAGGGGTATATTTTATATACTTTTCTGACTCTCCCTTGGTACCTATCACAGAAGTGGACATATGGTAGACATGCAAGGAATTCTTATTGTTTGAATAAATTGCCTTACCTTAGAATGTTTGTTTGAATTTTAACTGTAGATGTTCTGAGCTATGCCACTCAAAGTGTGAGTCACAGACCAAAAACATGAGCATCCCTTGGGAATTTGTTAGAAATGTAGAATCTGGGTCCCAACCCAGGCTCCCCGGATCAGAATTTGCATTTTAAGGAGATCTCCTAGGTCATTTGTATGCACATTCAATTTGAGGCATGCCTGATGTTCTTTCAGGCCCTAGCTGTTGAAAGATGAATCTTAGAAAATTCCCAATAACAAGATGATGGTTCAGAATATCTTTTTAGGGGAAGCTGGGGTGGCTCAGTGGGTTAAGTGCTCACTTAAGCACTGAGCTGGAGGACTGAATCCTGGGCCTGGTCCATGCAGACCTGTATGCTGAACTGGGGTGTGCCCCCAGTTCAGTTCTTGCCGGGGCCTATGTGGGAGGCTTCCAGCCCAGTTCCTGCCCTGTGCAGTACCGAGCCCACCTCTGGAGTGAAACTATATAGAAAACTAATGCTGTCAACTATGGAGACTACTCTGGGCTCTCCCCCTTCTCTCTGTCTCTCTGTGTCTGTCTTTCTGTCAAAAAACAATAAAAAAAAATATATATAATCTTTTTAAAATTTGATATCTAAGATATTCTTTGGAGCAAATCTGCCCACCCTTCGTTTTTGTATGGCCTATGAGCTAAGAAGGGTTTTCACATTTTTAAATGGTTGAAATAAAATTCCAAAGAATATTTCATGACACATGAATATTATATACAATCACATTTTTGTATCCATAAATTAAGTTTGATTGGAACATAACTATACCTATTTGTTTATATGATGTTAATGGCAGCTTTCACTCTACAAGAGTGATGTTGAGTAGTTGCAACAGAGATCTTATGGCCTGTAAAGCTGAAACTATCTACTCTCTGTCCTTTAGAGAAGTTTGCTGGTCCCTGTTCTAGATTCATGACATTTGTTTACATAGAAGGAGCTCCAGATACATTCTAGTTAAATCAGTGGAAAAGAAAATATTAACTTCATATATATGTTGATGTCAGTGTTCTATGTATATACAGCATAGAGGGAAGTATACAGCTCTTTTATAAAATTATGTGCTCTGGAAAATTTATTCTGACATATAGGATTGTTATTGTGGGATAACAGTTTTGTTTTCTAACCAGTCCCAGGAAGTAAGAAAAATAAAAATGCTTGTACCCAGTATGTCATTGTCATTTGGAACTCAATAAGCTATTACAGTTTTGTCAGGTCCAATCTCTAAAGAGGTGAATAAAAATATATATGTTAGGCAGCTTGACCCCTCTCAACATCATATATTGTGGTTACTCTGACATCTGAGGAAGAGCAATTCTGCTCTGTCAACTTAGATTTGCAGTGACTGGCATAGGTCACTCACTCTTTCACCTTTAGATACTGGATATCAGCTTCAAATTAAAGTGTGAAGGTATGGAGAAGGTGTCCTACGTCTACTGTCAAATCAGCCTAATCCTGATTAAGATGTATTGCTAATTCAGCACGTTCAAAGGGGTCCTGATGCTATGAGAAATGTCATCCAATGACTTTAAAGGACTTAAAGGATATGAGGCTACTTAATTTGAGTCAATTCCTTTCTGATACATCCTGGGGCTTAGAGGTTGTATGCACCCCTTTTTGCTGTCTTGCAGGATTGTTGTATATCTTTGTATTTTAGGAATACAGAATGGCAGCCACGTTGATTGACTAAATAAAACATAAGGCAGAAGTCTGAAGGCTGCCTGAAGTACTTGTGCTCTTATATGTTTTATATGCAAGATTTGTTAGAGCAAATGAGTGCTACTGTAAAAATAAATGTAAAGTAAAAGGAAATAAATTATCAGAGGTTATTACACCCTCAAAATTAACAAAATCCATCAGAAAGAGTTAATTGCTGTTTTGAACTTCTGCTTAAAAATAGTTATTTTGAAAAGCTGTATTGTTTAGTTGACAGCTTGCTGAATGGCAATCAGAGAAGAGTGGGTTATGCTCTTCTCACTAGTGAAATATTTTGTAAGCCACTCCATTTCTTGGTAATTCAGATATTTTCTGGATAGACTGTGAACACCTAGCTTTTTTAAAAAACAAAATTCTGTGGTTATAAACAATAACCACAACACCACAATAGAATTTGGTTACTTTAGATGAAGGCCTAGAAATTTAATTGGCCATATAAATAAAAACAAAAAATTAAAAATGGAAATCCTCAACTAACTACTTTACTTTTGATCTACTCCTCAGGTGTTTATTTATTATTATTTTTAATAACTAGAATGAGTAAAGAAAAAGAGAAATGGAGAATTGACAGTGGATATAATATCAACCTTCGATTGCATTGGAAAATGTAACTCAAGTTTTTCTAGACTTCAGCAGCCTGGGGCTAGACATGGGGCCGTAATAAAAGCAATGAGCCAGATGGTTATTCTTGCTCCAACCTTTAATATAGAAGCTCCAGGCAAAGGCAAAGTGCTCCACCTGTTGTCACTGCCCTCCCGTCCTGCCTTCTGCCTTTTTGTCGGACTCTGAAGGATCAGGCACTGTGACTGTTGTACTACAGGCCACAAAGAGAACAAATTGTGCAGGGTCCTTGGTGAATTGGGAGGGAATGTCACTCTCCTCTTTGTTAGACTGTTTCAGAGGTTTCAATATAGTGTTCTTGTTCGTCAATATTTTATAATGTAAATAACCCCTTGCAATTTTTACTTATAGATTTTTTTTTCTCTAAACTAAAACCCAGACACATTCATGGGTTCAATTCATAGATAAGTTTGATTGACAGCTATAGTAAATCAACACTCCCATCACCTGGCTTTTTTACCAGGCTCATTCATTGTGCCTTCTTCATTTAGTTTCTTCAGCTCCCAAGTAAGCTGATTTGACAGACCTCATTTACCAACTCACAATACATGTTTACCTCCAGACTCATCAAGCCTCAGCAAGAAGGCTACCAGGTCCTATATAAACATATCTCATTTGGGCCACTTTTCTGGTCCACTAGACCTGCCCAGATAGATCTGATTCTCAGCAATATACACAACCTTGCTCAAGTCAGGTGGTTTGTGTAAGCTAGAGAATTGGCACAGCTTTGTTGGATGGAGAGTAGGGTCAGTGCTTCCTTCCTCTCCCTGTGAAAACTGGGAAACATCAAATAATATATTAAGTAGTGGCAGACAGTAGGTCTATTTGAAGTGGTGGTAGGGAGGAGCCTCTGGTTCATTGAGTACCAACTGTGTGCCACACACTGTGATATGTGTTATCTAATTTAACTGTCACAACAGGCTGCTTTGTTTTTACACTTCATTATTAAACTAAAACAAACAAAACACTCTGTTTCAATAACTTCCCCAAATTTATACAATTATAAAGTAGTAGGAATTTCAAACCTTGGTCAATCAGATTGCAGATTTTGTTAATTTTTTTTACTATAATATCTTGAAGATATTTATACATCCTTCCTATTTATTTTGAAAATTTACTACATTTCTCTCTATATTTGGACTTCCTTTACACATTTTCTCCCGTTGCATTCCTCCAAAAAAAAAACCAAAACAAACGTATTCATCTTTATGGTTTTACTAGAAACTTTTTGCAGTTTTTGTTTTCCTGAATAATTGTTGCAGTATATTAGAACAATAAAGAAGGAACTGCTATTAGAACAAACAAGTCTAAACAATGCTATCATGTTCAACACCTGGAGCTGACAGAAAGTAGCCACCCATATTACCAGAATGGTAAGCCTGGACATCTGCCATTTCCATTAGCCGAAGATGCTTCTGCCCAGTGATAAATTGGTTCCAGTTTTCATATAGTATTCGGGCATTTGCCATGCTCAGCTAGGAGACCATCAACCCGTTTATCAAATCAAGAGGCAAGAGCAAAGTTAATGCCAATGACAACATCAGGGTGTGCATTGTCTTCTAAGTCTGTGAACTAATAAGAATGTGTCATAAATATGCTCCTGAGAGCTCTCTGCCTGGAACTTCAATTCTAGAGACAATGGGTACATCCAAGCACAACTGCTTTGTGTACTACAGTATTGTTCTATAAGTAGTTAATAGAGAAAATAACTAATTGATGGCTTTTTGTGTTAAGTGCTTTATTATTTATTTATTTATTTATTTATTTATTTATTTTTTGACCTGAATTGGGGGCCTCACCACATTCAGGAAGCACACCCCAGTTCAGCATGTGGGTCCGTCTGGGCCGGAGCCGGGATTCGATCCTCTGGGCTTCGATCCTCTGGGCTTCAAAGCGAGCGGGTAAACCGCGGAGCCATCCCGGCTTTCCCTATGTTAACTGCTTCAGCTGTAGTTTGGTTGATATTTTTGAAATTCAATTGTTTCAGAGTTAAAAAAGTATTTTTGGTAAATGATACCTTATCATCTAGCCTGGGGGTGGCGAACCTATGGCACGCGTGCCCAAAGTGGCACGCGGAGCAATTATTTCGGCACGCGGAGCTGTGAATGCCATTTAAAAAATGATTATTTATGCTCTTATAGACATAAAAATAATCGATACCTCTATCTCACTCAATGGGTTGGCATGCGAGTTGAGCGAGTATACTCTTATTTCATAAACTTTGGCACTCAATCGCCAAAAGGTTCACCACCCCTGATCTAGGGAGATGCTTACTGATAGAATGGATGAGTCTATTTTATATTTTTGTGAAGATATTCCAATCTATGTATGATCAGTTTTAAGAAACTAAATATCAGACTTTTAAAATATTTACCAGGGGCAAATGCATGAAATCAATTAATGTGATTGGTAACAAAATGGAAGGGTTTTATTAAGTATAAAAATAAAATTTAAAATTTTGTTACTGTATATGCTTGTCTCTGAAAATTTCTATTGATACTCATTTGTGTCAGTGAAATATATATTCTTTTAATGGAAAAGTTTTTAATTGTTCTGGTTAAATATAAATAGGTAAGAAATAAGGTAAGCAAGGCATGCAATGTTATTTGTATTCTTACATAAATAAGTACATGGTAAAAGATGACAGGAGTTATTTTTATTCGTTTAATATATATTGTGAAATAGTTTACATAATTGTTTGATGTCATGCATGGAAAATATTGGTAATTATTTGACAGTCTCTTTTGCTGTGGGAATGCAATTTACATTGGTTTATGGGTGGAGATACACATTCAATTATAGTTTCCTGACAATTTATTTCACCCAGAAGAATTTTATTGTGTGCCTCCAAAATGACAAAATATTTAGAAATTCTCCATGGAAGTACTCTCAAAGTATGCTGCATATGAAACTATCTTAAACTATAAGATTCAAAATTCTGTAATCTATGGTTTATACTTAAAATGTCAATAAAGCAACGCACAATGTCACACAACAGATGACTCCATCATGTAACAAGGCAATGCTGGATGCACTGTTTTGTTAAAGAGAAGATACTTCATGTTTAGTATTCACGCTGTTAAATTCTCAAAATAATTTATTTGTTAGTATTGCTATTTTATTTTTTCTTTCTCAGTAAGAATGTGGATCAAATTCATTTTACTTTTTAAAAGTAAGAGTTTAGGAAAACTTAGAGAACATACAATGAGGGATTGAAATGCAAGTGAGTACAGCGACCAGACAGGTAAGCTAACTGGAGAAAGCTTTTGAACTTGGCGATAACAATGGTGAAGTTGATAGAGAAGTGGAGAACACAGGTCTCTCTCTCATTTTTTTTTTAATTGTTTTTGACAGAGAGAGAGAGAGAGAGAGAGAGAGAGAGAGAGAGAGAGAGAGAGAGAGAGAGAGAACTGAACTGCGGACACTCCCCAGTTCAGCACATGGGTCCACATGGGTCCACATGGGCCGGGACCAGGATTCGATCCTGGGTCCCCGGCGCTGCAAAGCAAGCACTTAACCCACTGAGCCATCCCGGCTTCCCCAATAAGTCTCTTATGAAGGTATTAAAAACAAAGATATTGCTTTCACCAAACAAAATCTATGGGATGTATACCCCAGGAGTCTAGCTTGTACCCTTGTAGATATTTGATGATTTTGCCATGGGCTGAACAGGAGGTAGAAGGAGGGCCTGCTCATTCATTGATTTATTCAGTTTTCTTTTTAACACGTATTTATTGGATACCCATTCTGAAAAATACTTTGAGCCAAATAAGGAATCTTCAATGTTGAACCCTTAGAGGTGGACCTTGTTCTCAAGGAACTTTTCTTTCCTTGATCAGATGGTTCAGGATTAATTCCCTTAACCCATGTTTTGACAATTTTTGGAATTAATTCCTAAAGGTTTTGTGTAACTCTCTATGTTCTAAGGATTCATAAAATGATTATCTTAGTAATCTGTATCTACTTAAAGAAATAACTCAAATATGTATTTGTTAAATTTACCATAAAACAAATACAGTATCAGTTTTACCAAAGAACAAACACAGTAACAACTGTGCCTACAACTTCGTCTAGAGGTTGACAAAGCATCTGTTAGCAAGGGAGAAGCAAAGGACAAAAAAATGTATGTTCTGAACACACATACACACACACGTGCATACATGTACACATACACACACATGTGTATACGTGTGCACACACTCCTAATAAAGTAAGTTAAATAAAGACAGCTCAATCTTGTCTGGCAGTGCTCTTTTAGTATTCAGATAATAATCAAACTTACGAAATAATGTGTTTTTTTTTATTATTTAGAGAATACTTTATTAGTTTCTGTAATTAAACCCATGTAGACAAGACCTTACATATTTATATAGTGTGTTACCCTGTACAAATGAAAAAAAATATATTCAACCTTTTTAGACCAATATGGCTGTTAATTTATGTACAACGCCAACCCAACATTTTACAACTGGGATCTTTTTTCCAAAGTTGACAGCATAGCTAAAGTTTCCAAAATTTCAAATTATATATGTGTGTGTGTGTATATGTATGTATGTGTATGTATATATATGTGTGTGTGTGTGTGTGTGTGTATATATATATATATATATATATATATATATATATATATATATATATACACACCCATAGCAGTATATTATGCATTAATAGCAGCAATAGTCTTCAGTAGGCTTAGTGATGAAGAACTGAAGATAACTGGTAAAATAAATTTTTGAAGAGCAGATCATTTGAATTAAATTGACTCTAACTTTTAACATCAAGAACAACCTCAGAAACAGAAGGCTTGAAATGCCTTTAGTAATAGGCACTAAAAAAAGAATATATGTGAAATGGCCGAGTATAACATAAGGAGTATTAGGTCCCATAGGGGGCTTGGCACACTATGGAATCTAAGAATTACTTAAAGATATCAATATCCCCTTTAAAAAATAAACTTTCTGTTTTCTGAAACAAAACACTTTGATCTGTGACTCTTCCTACTTTGTTAAACCAAATTCTGCCTTTCGGTCTTTAAAAACAGTTATGACTTAAAAACATTACAAGTATTTTCTAGTTTTGAGATGGAAACTATTAATTAAAAGAACAATTTCACTTTCAAAACTGTAGTATTTGGCATCAAATCCATAACCAGTTTTACCAGAACAAGGTTTTCTTCCTACAGGGAATCAATTATTCAGTTAAAGCGTACCTCACACTTTTAATTGCTTAAGCAAAAGAAAATGAAAGTCTGCTACAGCTAAAAAAAAGTTAACATTCATTCAAATATCACAATTTCATATCAGTGTGGTTTCTATATTTATGGGAAAGAAGTATTTTCTTACCATTAAGGAAGGTGAAGTTTCATGTACCCCACTTTAAATACCATATTCTTTCTAAAATCACAGAAACCATGTTTCCTCAATATGGCATTAAGAATTTTGTATTTGGAAATGTGATATTTTAAAATATTTTTATTTATAGGAAACAGGAAATATAACACTGTTGAAGCATTTATGCTCCCAACCCTTTTGAGAAATAAGATCTTTTCCTCAATCATTAAATAAATGCATTTTTCCTAAAAAATTAGTTCACTTCTTTGCTGTTAAATTTCATTTTCTTAGAAAATATAAAGATCAAAGCATTCTGTGCATTAATGACCACTATGCTTACCAAAAAAAAAGATTTTAAACTACCGTGCCCTCGCCCTTAACGACTTACAAAGGACCACTTTTTATGATGTAGTTCTCCCAGAAATCTGGGATACAATCAGTAATTGGTTTTGCTGAGAGATCTAATTGTTTGATAAAAGCATTATTTTATCCTTTAGAATTGTAACCTTGAGGGAAGAGGTCTTGACTCTTCTTCTTTTACAGTCCGGAAGAGATATGTCTTTAGATTGAATGGTCCTGCCTGTTTGACTGTTCTGAATTAATTGATTGGTCAATTCAACCAAGTAGCTAATTTATCCTTTCTTTTCCGCTTTCAGTTGAGGTGATTGTTGTTTGACCAGACTGAAGAACTAGGTTTCAAATAGACCAAAACCAAAGTTTACATTTTGCCAAAGTGGAAGAAAATTGCTAAAAGCCTTAGAAATTCTTGATTAGAACTTTTCATAAAAACATATTTTTTACAGTGTGAAAACTCCATTAAAAACCATCCTTACTTCAGCATATCCTAAAACGAACTTCTTTTCCTCTTTAAATTTGCTCCTTCCATGAGCTTTTAACATCCATGACTCCCTTGGAACTGAGCTATGATTCTATTATTCCTTTGTACAAAAATGCTCTTTGGCTCCTTATTGCTTATGAGTCAAAATAATTCTATTAATAGGATCCTTGAAGATACTTCATGAACCTTCCACAGCAACCCATTTAGACTACTTGCTCTTTTCTGAAATTTCCCTCCTCTATATCCTTGTTTACCTGGTTTGGCTGATGCAAATCTAGGCCTTCTATGAATGATACTGATAGTTCTCTCAGGGTACAGTCCTGATTTATGTGTTTGTAGAGCTTCTCCAGGCCACCCTTGAGGAGGACCTTATTTCTTTGTCATTTCTCCTTCTTTCCTCCACTGAACTCTTAACTACTGGGCTATACACAGACCAGTGTTTCATGCAGAGACTCAGGGTTGCTGCTTGTATTTAATCCTGTGTGTGTTCATCTGGAAAAACTCAACTACCCTTGCACTCATTCACTATTCTTCCCTATAGGACTGAGTGTATGCTTTTTGCATTGCTTAGAGCCCTGAGGTATATGTTAAGTGTAAAGTACTCACATTAGTAGCAATGTTGAAGTACTGCACTGATAGAAATTCTCTGCTTCTAACTATACAAATTTTCAGGGGTCCTAATATTAAAATAAATTGAGATGCAATTAGTGTCACTGTTAAGATAGTAGAGCTAAAGTGGTCACTATCTTGGACATACATGGACTAATGTCTCTGAATTGTTTAGGCGTCTGGGACAGAGTCTGGAAAACAAGAATATTGAAATTCGCAGAGATCAGAAGTATGTCTACCATTCAGGGAAAAAAAAAAAAAAAAAGTCTTGACTTACTTAAATTCATCATACGGCCTTGACTCAACATTAGATTAACTTCAAGACACAAGTGTTCAGCAGCTTTGTGTTCAATTACCTTTTGTTTATTGCTCAAAGAGGGGAGTAATTGACTCCTTGTGATATTTTGCTTAAGCCCAAGCCTAATCTTACCTGTTGAATGCATCCTTAAACCTCTGCCCTTGAGGACTGGAAATATTTTCCTGTTACCTCAGCTATACACTATTAACCCTGTTTACTCCAAGTGCCTTGACTAGATTGGGGATGAAATTCTCTGTAATATCTAATACCTCAGATAATATTGATCTCAGAATAATTAATAATCTGGATTTAAATCAGTTATTATTTAATAATATGAAACCATCTGTAAGATAATGCTATTTTTAGTGTCAAGTAAAACATTTTTAACTTTTTATATTAGGGTTAACTTGATGATCCAAAACAGTTAGCTACTACTGAAATAACTTGACCCAGGCAGAAGTTTCTATTACTGTGATGTCATCACCTTTGAAGCAGAAAAAAATTGAGCAATTGAGCATTTGCTTATTAGGCTTGCACTGAAAGGATAAGCGTATTGTATTGAGTTGATAGGATTTTTGTGTGACTTTTGAGAAAGTTTTCTTTTTTTCAATTATTCATGACTTCCGTTCTATCAATCTCAGAATGTTTTCAGGCTCACATTAGGAGATTTGGATTTCTGGGTTTGGGCAAACTGGATTTTGCATAGTGCACTGGGGAGCATTTCTATTTTTCTCAACTTGGTTTCTACTTATTCCATTTTAGCTGAAACTTATCAAAGAAATTTAATTCTACAGTCAAGAGAAACTGAAAGGGGTAATGAGATTTAAAATTACCAGGCCATAAACTATTTGGAGAAGTCAAATTTTGAATTTAAGAAACCCTAAAGCATTATTTTGATCCATTTGACTAGTTGCATAGAAACAGAAGTTTGCTACTTGAGAAAATGTCAGCCTCCTCTGAATAAATAGTTCACGTCAAACTCTATTTAGCCCTCAATAGCTGTTGTGTGTTGAGTGGTCTTATCTTGTCAATCTTGTCAGTAGTCTGAATATCAGAGGAATACCTCATGGTATTTTGGTAATTTAGGCAGCTTAGAAAGAAGTTTCTGTCTACTTAGAGTTTATGAAATTAGATGTAAAAGTAAAAATACATTGAGAATTGCAATCCACTATAGTAATATAAAGTATGATTCTCTTAATGGACATTTTCTAGTTTTACTACACACTGTGCTTATATACTTTTTCCATAGTTTCTATTGCCTCGGTAGCAAATAATCTATATTCATGATGAACATAAGCCTGTGAAGTTTTTATTTGCATAAAACATGGTACAGAATCAGAATTTATGATTCAAAGTGTCAAAACTATAAATAAAATCAATCACAGAGCTGTGGCAAATCTCACTAGTCATATGTCTACATACACAAAAATAATATTATGTGCTTTAAAGAAACTTCTAGTTTCCTTTAAGGTATGATGGTAACATGCTGTCACTACTTTCTCACTTTCCATTCACACCTCCACCCTCAACATCTTGCTCAGATCCTTGCATTTTTATTAGAATTGCTCTTGTTTTATCTTGTTCTATCTTCCAAAGATCTCTTCTTTCTCATTTTAAGACATTTGATTTCTCTGCCACCTTGTACATTTGAACCCCCCTGCCCCCTGCTGACTTTACAAGTATTCTCTTATGAATATTCTTACATTCTTTTTGGCTTGCCTCATTTCTTTTTCAGTCTCCACCAAGGCAACTTTTTCTTAGTCGATAGTCAGTAATGTCAGACCTTAAAGCTCTTTTTCTTTGGCCTTTTCTTCCACCTATACACATTTCCTTCTAAATAATCTCTATCTCCTTCCGTGGCACCACTATCATTCTTTTGCTAATGACATTCAAAACTGAATTGTCTCCTGAGCTCAGACTTAGATGTATGTAGTAAACATCTAAAGCATTATCGGATGAGGGCCTGTTTTCTAGGAATGCTCTTCCTTTCTAGCTGTATGTTGAAGACATTTTATCATGTGACCCTTCTCTGTACCACAGTTAGTTTGTCCAGGATGGGTACTTAATCCAATCTTGTTCAATAATTTTGAGTCCTGTGATTTTTGGGTTGAGACTGGGTGTCAGTTCAACCTTTCTCTGAGATCTTGGTTTGGAATTAGGATGGTTTTATAAGCTTAATGTTTTAGTTTTGTATAATGGCCCCATAAATTCTGATTGGTAGTAAATATTTTAGACATCATTTTTTCTTTCTTTTTTTTTTTAACCAGCAAAAATGACTTTATTCAGGAAGAGCAAAAAATTGTGATTCAGGACATGAAAGGTATGGCAAAACCACAGGCAAGTTAGGAGAATAAGGGGAGGAACTTTTTTGTTAATAGAGGAAAAGGGGGAGTTGGGAAGGGCTAATACAAACAAAGAGTCCATTGGAGGAAACTGGGAATTTGAAGTGTAGTGACTTTTCATTGGCTGAGTTGCAACAGTCTCTCATTGGCTGAGTTATTCCTGGATGAGGAGAAAAATCTTCCTGCTGTGGTAGTAAAGTTGAAAACATCTTCCTGTTGGAGCTATAACATACCTCTCTTTCTGTTTGGGGTAATTGATGATGAACAGTAGTGTGTGAGGGCTCCCCTTACAAGCCCTCCTGACTCCAGTTTTAGTTGAGGTTTCTTTTATTAATTTTCACACCATCAAGACCATAGGCATGGAGACTTCCCTTGGGAGGATCAGCATTCTAACAGGAAGGAAGTGATGTTGGGTACTGGACAGCAAAATAAAAAGTCCTCCAAAGGTCCTCCATGGTGGGTAGGATTCTAACAGAACATAGTAAGGAAGGAAAGGCGTACCAAAAACAGAACAGAATCTGCAATGGTAAGGGAGGAGAAAAGTTCAAGGCTGTGGAGGGAATGAAAGACAATTCAGGGACACCAGATTGAGGTGTACTGCACGAAGAGTTATACTGAAAGACAAGATACCAGTAGATTGATTGAACCCAAATTATAGAAGGTCTTATAAATGTCACATTTGAAAGTCTAAACTTTATTCTGTAGCCAACCTCAGCCACAGAAATCTGTGAAAGTACTGTATTTTTCCGTGTATAAGATGCCTCTGTGTATAAAATGACCCTTACATTTCTTTTCTTTTTCTTTCTTTTTTAAATTAAAATCTTTATTTTTTTTGTTAAATTTCTTAGGGTAACATTGGTTAGTAAAAATTACATAGGTCCCACATGTACAATTCTATTGTACTTAATCTATGCATTACAATATGTGTTCATCTCTCAGAGTCAGCTTTCTTTCCGTCACCATATCTTAAAAACAGATAGTAGATGAGAACTTTTCAAACCTATGGAAAGAATTGGAATCCCAAATTCAGTAGAACAACAGGACCTCTAACCACCTAGACTCTAGCAGATCTACTCCAAAGCACATTATTCTGAAGATGTCAAAAATAAAAGAAAGAATCCTCAAGGCAGCCAGGGGTGGGGATATATATAAAGGGACACACACACACACACACACACACACATCCTTTAAAGGAAAACATATCAGGCTATCATCAGACTTCTCAGAAGAAATTCTATAAGTCAGAAGGGAGTGAAACCAGATTTTCAAAAATTCAAAAGACAGAAGCTAAATATATAGACATCACTTCTAAATGTAGAGTATAAAGTTTGGCAATTTCAGGAAACCATGTGTACTCATGTAGGCCATGTAAGCAGAGACAACCAGTCTGTAAATCAGATAGCAAAATTTATTCTATATGAATTAGATCTCAGTGATAAAAGGAGAGCTAGAGAGAGGGGCAAGCTGAAAAATGCCAACGTAGTCCTGAAGCATTCGGTCTAGAATCCTGATTGCTAAAGTACAGTTACATCCCTATCCGTGCACATTTATAATGCATTCTGCCCTTTGCTAAAGCTAGCTTGATAGAAATCTGTGACTTTTAAAAACAACAGCAACAACAACAACAACAACAACAACAACAAAAGGTCTTTGTTAATAAAACATCCTGCTGCCTACTGAAAATCTCTACTTCTGTGTCATGTATCTCTAATTTTCTTCTCATTCTCCATCATACCTTTACCTTCAAGCCTGCTTTTCCTTCCACAGCTTAGTAAATGGCATCTTTACTTATTTAAGCCACTGAGCTGGCTATTATTTTGATTCTTCCTATTATCTGTTGCCCTGTCATTCAATCTGTCAAATCCTGTTATTCCTTTGTCCCTTTATTTCCATTACCATCTACCAAATTAGTCCTTTCTATACTTTATTTGATCACCTTTTGACTAGTTTTTCTGCCTCTGATCATTTCGTTCAGAATGGGTTCTCATTTCAGGGCAATTTTCTTTGGTTTCACAACAATGTTACAAGGCTCAATGTATTTAGCTCTATATTCAGAACTCTTCATGATTAAGTTAATGGTGCCTCTCCAGCTTTATCTCCTGCTACCACCTTTGTTAATATGGCTCAAGATGCACGAATCACCCCAAAATGTACACATGGTCCCTCTATACTGATCCCACTTTCTGAAATAAGCTTCCTCTTTCCCTGTTAGAGCACCTTGAACTGTAATTGCCTGTTTACTACTAGTCTGTATGCTCCTTGAAGGCAGGGATAATGTTCTGAATTGTATTTCTTTGTGTTGCATTAAACAGTGCCCATCTCATGATAGGTTTTCTATAAATATTCATTGAACAATTACATTTTGTGAGAAAAATGAACTGCTGCTGGATACAGGTACAGAGCACAGAGGACAAAGCCCCTTTTTAAAAAATATTTATTTATTTATTTATTTATTTTGACAGAGGAGAGAGAGAGAGGGAGAGATACAGGGACAGAGAGAGAACTGAACTAGGGGAGCTCCCAGTTCAGCATATGGTTCTGCAGGGGCCGGGACCAGGATTCAATCCTTGGTCCCCGGCGCTGCAAAGTGAGCGCCTAACCCACTGAGCCATCCCGGCTTCCCCGCAAAGCCCTTTTTCCACGAACTGAGTGTTGGGAGGGAAACAAGATTGTAACTCTGAGTTCAGTGTTTTGTGATTTATCACTTAGTACTCTTAATAATCTTGAATACGCAGCCCTTCATACACTAGTTCATGTTCATGTCTCAGGACAGCCATTGATTCTTTGACAAGTAGCTAGTCAGGTAGAACAGATTTTACTGTATACAGCTGGTAGCATTTTTTTTTCCATGCTTTCACTTTTTAGGTCTGTGACTTTTTTTTTTTTTTTTTTAGATTTAGCTACTTTGAGTTTCCCTGGACACCATATTGTGAGTACCATTCAAATACTAATGGCTATAGTTGTGTGCATCCTAGAAAAATTAACCACTAAATTGCATGAATATGAGCCTCTCAAGGCTTTATGCTGGGTTCATATTATATTAATAGTGATTAGATGGGCTTGATGGTAATATAAATGTGGTAGATGATTAGAGATTTACTATTGTTCTTAATTTCAAACTACTCAGGCTTAAAAATAGAAGAGTGCACAGAGAAGTTTAAAAGCAGATGGTTAAGACTGTAAAAAAACCTCAAATCTTGATAAGGCTCATAAGTCTTTGGTTATATATAGCAGGTACATAGAATGAGTAATATATTTATAACTGAAATGTGAGCTCCTATCACCTTGCTCCTAAGGTGTTAGGTGAAAATAGCTCATCTACTCAGTCTTTGTCTTGTGGCAAGTTTATTGCTTTTTTCAAGATTTCTGTTAGTTCCTAAAAGGCTTAGGCTTCCATTGGTCATCTACCTGTCTTTAACATTCTACTTCTATCACTTCTTGTTATTGACTCTGTATTATAATTGTTCCTTTATATTTGAACTGCCATCATTGTCACTGACCCCAAAGGGGACACAGACACTTTTTGACTCATTGAGGCAACCAGGGATACTACATACTAGTTATATATAGCAGAACTAAATTATTGAAAGTATATTATTGGACATTAGAAACCCATATTAGTTATCCTTGCTTTTAATTAACTGTGGGGCATTCTTACTGCCCACATTATCTGCTGATGGTCCCACTATTGCCATTTTGTGCTACTTCTGTCACCCTCTTCTTCTGGGAATTTGGAATTCTCACTCAATTGTGTAGCACAATTCTGCTTGTTCAAGTCTCTCTTTCCTAAGTTGAGCTCATTTACATATTCAGACACATCTAGTAATTCCATCAAAAGGAAAATATATAAACTCATTTAGAAACACAAAGAATGTGGTGCCATTACATTTTTCTTTTATCAGGATGCCTTAGAACTCTTGGGGCTTAAAATCATCTTTACTTTTATAGCATGTTTATTCCAAGGTAGGTATAGAGAATAATTTCAGTTTTGTTGGCAGAGGAGAGGAAAATCTTTAAAAATTAGACCCCCTCAATAAGTGTGTCACTTAATTCTGGAGGATTTAAAAAAGTGAAATGTCACAGAGTCTATCCCTACTGATTTCTTTTCTTTTCTTTTTTTTTTTTTTTAAGATTTACTTTATTGTTTGAGAGAAGAAGAATGAGAGCATGAGCATGAGAGAGAGAGAGAGAGAGAGAAAGAGAGAGAGAGAGAAAGAAAGAGACGGTGGGGAGGGCCCAGAGCAGACTCCATAATTGTACATTTTTAGTTGTGATATAGTTTCATTCCACACAGGCGGATGTGGGGCCATGTGGGACAGGAACCAAACTGGGGCCTCTCGCATGGGAGGCAGGAACCTTCACCACCATCTCAGGGGTTACCAGTTGCACCATAGTTCAGCATACGGGTTTGCACAGGACCTCATGGTTGCAACTCAAGCTTTCAACCTGTTAAGCTATCCTGGAATCCCTCCTACTGATTCTTAAAGAGCAGAAGAGACAATTTGATTTCATTATAAGTTCTTTTCATTCTCAAAATTTAGAATCACTTGAGTGAGGGAATTTTTTTTTTCTGTAGTATTCACCTTCCTGAACAAGAATGGATGACACACAAAAGCTAGTTTGCTTTCTTGTTATTCCAATTTCTTTGTGAGGATTTTTCAGACATGAAGAGTTCAGGCTAGGGCCAAGGAGAAGGAGGCATGTAACCATCACACACTAAAATGCATTTCCAACTCTGGAAAGATTGTTAGTGCCTGTTTAGACACATTTATGTTGCTTTACACCCTCTCTTCTCTAGGATGAACAGTTTTCTCAACATTATCTCATTTTAAGTGAAATTTGCTTATGTAGCTAAAATTTATTTAGTAGTTTCTAAGCTTTTCCTAGGGGTTACCAACCAAATGAATTACCAAAAGTGGAAAGTTAACCTAAGTGAAGAAAGAGGTTGTGTTTAAATAGAGAGTTGACGTAAACAGGAGAGCTCACGGGTTGCCTGGAAAAGGCAATGACAGGTGCTGAGCAAATGCCAAATGCTAAGTATAGTATACAAGCCAGGGGGTTACTATGCCTTTCTTTGCATATTGAAACCTACCCTGTTATCCAAATAAAACAGAGTCCCTTTTTAGTACTTATTGGGGGATGCTGGGATAGCTCAGTAGTTGAGTGCTTGCCTCACAATCGCAAAATCCAGGGTTTGGTTCCCGGCCTCAGCCCGTGCAAACCCATATACTTAAATGTTGTGCAACTGGTAACTGCTGGGGTGACACAGTAGTTCTCACCTCCCATGGAGACTGCTCTGAGCTCTCCCCCTTCTCTTTCTCTCTCTCTCTATCCTCTTCTCTCAAACAATAAAATAAAGATTTAAATAAAATGTATTTATCCGAAGATAACAAAAACACCAATTTCAGAATATATATGTATACCCCTATGTCCATTATTTACAATAGCTAGGATATGGAAGCCACCCAGGTGTCTACTGATAGATGAATGAATAAAGAGGTGGTACACACACACACACACACACACACACACACACACACACACACGCACGCACGTGTATTGCTCTGCAATAAAGAGGAATGAAATTTTGCCCTTTGCAATAATGTGGATGAACATAGAAGATATTATGATAAGTGTCATAAGTCAGACTGAAAATGATGGATATTGTATGATTTCACTTGAATGTGCAATTTAAAGGAACAAAACAAATGAATAAACTAAACAAAACAGAAACTGACACATATATACAGAGAACAATTTGGTGGTTTCCAAAGTTAGGGGTGCGTGGGTATGGGTGGAAAAAAGAAAATAAGAGCTAAAAATAGCTTTAGAATGAGATATTCTAGAAATTCTAGAAAATAATTGTGTAGGCCTTGGCGATAAAGTGATAATCAAGGATAGAATTAGTCTATGTGTCAGAAGCTCAGGTTCCCACATAGACTAAAATTTTGTTGAAAAATTATGAAAAAAATAAAATTTATTGTCAATTAATAAAAATATAAAATAAACAAAATATGCGATGAGATCAACACTGTGTTTAAAACTGAGCTAAGTTAGACTCTGACCTGAGGGTCAGACCGTTTAACTCCCACTTGCTGTTTGAACTTTGGAACTTCTTTAGGTACTCTGTTCTTCTTGCCTTCCTTTTATTTAATTACTCTCTTCTTTAACAATGAGAAACCTGGCTTCCATTTTTTCCCATATAGTTTCTCATTTTCTTTCAAGCCAAGAACACACAGAATGCAATTTTGGAATTACTAAGCCAGGCCACTCGAGAAGAAAGCCCATGCATGCATGCATGTACGAGTATGTACTTTAAAATTAGCAATAGCAGTTTCAAATCAAGCAAAGTAGAACATGCACAAGCTAGGACTATCCCAAACATATTAACCTGTCTGAGCAATAACAATCTTCATTTCACAGGATTGATAAACAGAGAAAATGCAGGCAGAGTGCTTAGCAGAGAACTGAATACAGCGTAACAGTTCAATAAATTGTAGCCATTATTATTATTATTATTATTAGTTGGAAGGTGCCACATGTGACACATACACATCCTGATTCCAGTATTCATTACAGTTTATTGTTTAATTGGTCATCTCCTTCAGTAATCTATGAGCTTCTTATGGCCAAGGGTGCTTTCTTGTTTACCTTTGTGTATTTCTTACTAGCATGCCTGCATATAGTAAATATATAAAGAAGGTTTGTTGGTGAAAATAAAAGTTTTATTTCTATGAAATAAAAATATCTTACACATCACTTTTCTAAAATTCATTGTCATTATGATTATTCTCATCAGATTGTGATTTTCTCTGCAGCATCATTGTCTATATGGGCCACTCAACTCTGCAGTATTCTGACCTCCTCAAATATAAATGCAGCTATGCTGTGTATTAGATCTCTTCATAGGCTCTGGAGGCAGCTTCATGACAACATCACCTTCATACTCACTTTCTTGATGCAGGATGAGTCTGCTCTGCCTTCTTAATGACGAAGGTCATTTGGTCCCCATAATTGGGGACATTTTACAGTTACTGTGTCTCTTCGAAGTTGAGGCTGGAAAACATTAAAACAGATGGTGGTACTTGGAGGGTAATTAATTTTCCTTTGGAGAAATAATCGCTTTTCTTAAAAATAAATTAAGGCCTCTGTCTTTTTCCAACAGGTAATGGTTTAGTAAATTGAGTAATGAACTGGGCTGTCCTTGCCCAAGATCTAGGGGGAAAGGAGAAATCTTTTGTAATTCTGCCCCTGTCTGCTTGTGTGAAGTTGGGAGCGAACCTCACTTCCTTGGGTTATTGGGAAGATAAAATAAAATAGAACATTTTAAGCACTTAGCATGTTCTTGATGCAGAGTGAGACTTTAGAACTATTAGCCAATATAATTATTAGAGGTAGAGAGGGTATATTAATAATTGTTCTTATTTTCTTTCTATGGATACTGAGAGACTTGTCAAGCATAATTTATTTAAAGTACCTCAAGGTTCTAGTATACTGGCTCTATTCACACAGGTGGTATTTTTAAAATTAATTATTGCTTAATGACCAAATTATTCTCTTTTTTCATGTTACAGTAAATCATTTGCATTTTCTTTTTGGACAGCAATGTAGAGCATGTCACTGGCTAATAGATGTCATCAGTGCAACCTAATTGAAGCCTGCATTTTAATAGTCAGAGAAAGTTCTTAATATGTTTTAAAAGATATCTTGAATTAACACTTACCATGTATTTATATTTCATATTTTTCATATTCTTCAACTTTTAACTTCTAGCAAGTTTTGATACCAGGTAGTCTGTGAAATGGTAATGTTTTTGTTTTGTTTGTATCCATGAACATATTCAAAAGTTGTCCAGAAAATTCAGCCACTTTCAATATAACGAGAATGGCTACATGGCTGGATATTCTCCAGATAGCCCTTATATGTAGCTGTTTGCCATTTGAATTGTCATAGTTACTTAAAAACTGTAATGACACTGGGCAAAAAGTTATCCTGTGAACATTCTCATGAGCTTCTTCTGGGTTAAGCTACTACCAGGAGCATGTTATTGTGTAAAAATTATCATGGTATCCATATTTTAGCATAACGGGAGATGTATTTTAATATTCCATTCAAAAGGAAAAGTGATAATTTCTGCAAAAATGCATTTCAAGCTCTCTTCCTCTTATTACAATATGTAGAAGCATAGTGACCCCCAAAGAGAAAACTGCACTGAGAACTAAAGTCACCACAGAGAAATGCCCATAGCACTCAGCACAGATCGCCCAGGGCTGCAGAAACAGCAGCCCTATTTTGCCTTTTGCAGAGTATTAGAGGGGAATATACATTCTTCCAAAAATGTTTGACAAAGATTGTTTAAAGATTTGCTTAATTCAGTGGGTGAGGCAAGACGGACATAAGGAATCAGAACAAAGGATCAGTTTCAGTGTAGATCAGTATCGGTACTTCCGGTACTGGATAGTGCCAGCCTGTGACACAGGAGGGGACTCAGGAGAAAGCCAAACTGTATCTTTCAACACATCGATTTAGATGTATCCTTCCTACGAGGATGAATTGGAGGTTGATGTAAGATCCCATTGAATCTCCTCTCAAAGTCATTTGTATATTGGTCTATAGAGTAAACTGAATCTAATTCTCATTTTCTTTCTCTGAACTCTGGGGCAGTAGTTCTCAACAAAAAGCAAATTAATACTATTTATCATCTTAATAAAGTTCTGAATCAAGTAACCTTTTCAGATATGGTTTTGTAAGTTAACTAGAACCTTGACTAAGGAAAACTTGTAGAAGATAGTCAAAACTCAATAGTTTGTTTTGTTTTCATTTCTCCTCTTTCCTTAAAATGTATTCAATGAAGAAAGGTCTTGCTGCATTTCTGGATGAGATTTTAGGCTCAAATTAAGATGGAAAGCATAGCCATGGCTTAGAAATTAGAATTTCTAACCCTACATGTTATTAAATCTTCACTCTTCATTCAAGGGTAAGACTTCTGACCTCTGTTCCCAGGGATAGCCAGCTGTAGATAATATCTTTGCCCTTTGGAGAAGTGGTATGTGTGCACCTTTGTATCATCTCCCAACTTATTAATTGAGGCTTCTAGTCTTGTCAGGCTGGCTTGGAGCAGGGGAGGGAGAAAGAAGAAAGGGATTGCAGAACATCTTGTCTAGGATATTAATAAGCTGGCTTTGTTCTTGCTGGCCTGGCTGATGTTTCAGGTTGATACTTTCTCTCCTGGGTGATTCTTTTGGGAAGCTCCACGTGTAAGCCAGTCACTGACTACTCAGAAACATTCTCCCTAGAGTCTTTGGTGAGAACACAGCCATGCTGACACCTTCATTTTCAGCTTCTGGCTTCCAGAACTGTGAGAGAATAAATTTCTGTTGCTTTAAGCAACTGAGTTAGCATGAGTTGGTTATAACAGCCCTAAGAAGCTAACAAACACACTTTGTTAGGACACCATCAGGCCCTCTACCGTTAATGCTTAGACGCAGCCTTCTGCTCTGCTAACACTGGATGCTCTAGCTAGCTTCTTCTCTGTGGATTCACCAGGCTGCCAGCTAACACCCAAATGTACACCTCAAACACCAGGGAGCGTATCTCAAATTCTCGAAGTGGTTTCCTTTGAACACCCTCTCACCAGACTTGAGGTAAAAGGAGAGAGAGCTCTGGGAGTGTTGGCATAGAACTTATGGCACAGTTTTATCCCAAGAACTTCTCTCCAAATCTTTTCTCCATCTCTCTTTTTCCAGCTATTTATTTATTCATTTGATACTTTTCTTCTTGTTTTAAAGATTTATTTTATTGTTTTTGACAGAGATAGAAGAGACAGAGACAGAGAGAGACAGGGGGAAGAAGGAGGGCCCAGAACAGTCTCCATAGTTGTGTGTCATCAGTTTTTCAACCTGGTTTCATTCCACACACGTGGGTGGGGGCCGCACAGGATGGGAACTGGGCTGGGGGCCTCCTGCATGGGAGACACACCCAAGTTCAGCATGTGGGTCCGCACAGGCTGAGGTTGGGACACCATCCTTGGTCTCCAGGACTGCAAAGTGAGCGCTCAACCCTCTGAGCCATCCTGGTTTACCTTACTTTTCTTTTCTTGAAATGTCATCTGCAGTCATCACACCTGTTCTTGGTCACCAACTTTGAAAATCAAATTTTCATGTTAGTTGTCCTTGATTAGTTAAAACTACCAGTTTAACATCCTGGATTATTTGTTAATATTCAAAATGTATGAATCCTACTTCTGTATCAAGACCTTAATTCTAAAGCTGATAAAGCCAGGTAACCAGATTCCTTACAGAAGAGGCCTCTTTCTTGCTATCTAACTTCCTTCCTTCCTTCCTTCCTTCCTTCCTTCCTTCCTTCCTTCCTCCCTTCCTTCCTTTCTTCCTACCTTTCCTTCTTTCTTTTCTTTCTTCCTTCCTTTTTGTTTTTTCTTAAGTTTATTTTATTGGTTTTGACAGAGGGAGAGACAGAGAGAGACAGAGAGAACAGGGAGGGCCCAGAGCAATCTCCACAGTTGTTTTGTTCCACACAGGTCGGCTGGAGCTGCGCAGGGCAGGAACTGGGCTGGGGGCTGCCCACATGGGAAGCACACCCCAGTTCAACAAATGGGTCTGCATGGGTTGGGCCCAGAACTTGATTCCTGGTCACTGGGGCTGTGATGTGAGCACTTAACCTGCTGAGCCATCCAGCTTCCCTGAGGCCTTTTTCTTAGTGCTGCACATGTTATAGTACTTCAAAGGAACTCCCCTTTGTGGTGTTTGTCTGGACTTTTCAGTGCAGCATTCAAAGTCTGGCTGCAGAAGACCAGGCGCTCATGGGAACCTGTGTTCCCTTTGGCCCAGGTGTATGCACTCTTGCCCAAAACATTTTCCTTCAGCATGCCTCTCCCCAGTGAAACCAGGACTCCCAGCTCCTGCAGAGAAACATTTCCCTTCCCAGGTTCCCCTGCATCTCAGGTTTCCTTGGGGCTGTGTGATGCTAATCTGTGTTTGTGCAAGAAACTCATCAGGCTGTGTTGGCTCTGGGGCAGCTGGAGGAAGACATTAAAAGCTTCCATCACCTGCCACACTTGCTTTCTTCTCCATTGCCCAGGGGAACAAGCCACAGTTTCCCAGGAGGAAAGGCACAACAGGAGAAAGAGCTCCTGGAAAGTAGAAGAATTAAGGCTACAGTGAGGTGTGACGTGCTCTTCAATACCTTGACTTAGTCCTAGCCCTAGCATCAAATTTGAAATATGTAAATCCATATTGAAATAGCTTAGAATTGCTCTCCATGGTTGACTTCTGCTGGCTTTTTTCTTTCCACATACACAAACTCATGCTGCCATTTAAAAATATGTGTTAACCCACCATCAACATTCATAGGTAGTTTTAGGCTTTTGGAAGTCTTTCCACTTCCCACTGGAGATTTCCTACCCAAAATCTACAAGTGTGAGAAATAATACCCAAGTCCAGACATGTTCACCCTTGGACCAACCAAACTGATTACTTCTGCTCAAGCATTCCATAATTTCCCCCAAATCTAAAGAATGAGCCATTCTAAGGTAAGTTTATCACATGGAAGCAGGAGTGCAAAAGAGAAAGGTAATCAGTATTCATCAGATTGCCAAGCAGAGTTAACCAGGTCACATCTAGAACCTGGTCCAATGAAAGTTTTGTTTAGAGCAACAATGCTACAAACTGTCTTTACTGGGGTGGAGTAAGGGGACTTCACAATAGAGAGGAGTGAATATAAGGATAAAAGTATGAGAAGGAAAAGACTTGCCTCCTTTCACAATTATAAATGCTGCTCCCAGAAATATGAGTGCCTCATTTACTCTACCCAGAGGGCTTGGTATAATCTTTTAACCTCTCAAGAGTCTCAGGCTCCTCTGCATAGTCAAGGAGGCATAACATCTGGTAGAGTTGAGTTAATAGTTGCATGATATGATTATGCATAAAAATGCATGTAGAATGCTTGGCGTTGAGTACTCCCTCATCCCATGATAACATTATAACTTTCTAATAGATGTTGAAATGCACAACTTTCATGTTCCCAATTGTCTTCTGTGCCACTTCCAGGATGCTCACGTCTTTCCTTCTCACGCCATTAGGCAGATTTCCCACTAGGAGCTTGGGTTCTTGTTAGCTCTCACCCTGCCTTCATGGAAGCCATTTCCCTCCTTTCTGACCCACACTCATCATTTCTCTCCCTCCTCGCATGCAAGGAGAGCCTGGAAAATATCTGTGGACTGAGGACAGAACCCTCGGGATCCATCATATTTAAGAAGTAGAGGAGGAAAAACATCTTAGAAAAGGACCAAGAAGTAAGAAGAAATCCAGAGAAACAAAACAAAACAAAACAAAACAAAAAACAAACCCAAATACCAAACAGTGCAAAGTTTTAAGAAGGAGGTGGTAGTAAAGGAAAAACGTAGCCTAAATTTCTAGAATGAGGCCTGAAATGAACAGTTCACTGAGATCCATAAACGCTCTCCTGCCCAAGCCTTCTGAGACCAGTCACATGCGTGTATGTGGCAGCTGGCTAGTGCCAGAGGAGTCTCACTGCAGAGAATACATCTGAACAGTCCCATGAGCACAGTGAGGGTAAACAGCTCAGGCCCTCCGGCACTGGACCATGGAGGATTAGTATCTAGTAGTATTTAAGATGGGGGTCTTTGTGTAGCACTTGTAGAATGGCATGGGCAACACCCACGTAGAGACTTCTCGCAAAAAGTTCCCTCGCTCAGGATTTTAGGGCCCCAGAGCTTTTGGAGAGGGAAGTAGATTATTCTCAGCTTGCTATATAAAGACTCTAGGTTCAAACCTATTTATCCTCCACTGAAGAAAATCATGCACCCCAGTGATCCTAAACCATTGCCTCAAGTGAGACATCTATCTTCTATATAGGTTTATAAAATTGCACTGGGGCATGTGTTCTGAGTTTTAGGCCTTAGTCTCCGCCACTTCTTACCCAGTTTGCACCACTCATTTATTGCCTCTCTCTGACCCTATGAGCAGCTAATCAATTTATAAAGCTCGATTCTACTCTAGTCACATGGTATAACTTTTCTTCTGCAAGTTGCAAGGGAAGGTTTTTTCTTATACCCTTTATTCTTCAAGGCAGCCTCAAATATTCATTCTAACTTCATTTCACCCAGATAGAATGTTGGAGGGTAAGGTTTTTGCCCCTATAAATTGTGATTTTCCTCAGGTGGCTACATTTCCTCTCCTCAGGGGGCATTCACATAAAGGAGTTCTAGTACTTTCTTTTCTTAGGCAAAAACATGCCCAAATACCAAATCTTTCCCTGTGAAAATATGTTGGCACTAGAATCTCTTCTGTTTTAACAAGAATCTTTCCTTGTACTTTTCAGGATGTTTTGTTATGTATGTATGTATGTATGTATGCATGCATGCATGCATGCATGCATCTATCTATCTATCTATCTATCTATCTATCTATCTATCATCTATCATCTATCAATCATCTATCTTTTATAAATGCCATGGTAATGTGGGTCTATTTCTCATATTAAGTTATGAAATGGTTTTCTTGACCTACTGCTTTTTATAGGAGGCAGTGCTAATGGTCCAATTTCAATTTACACAGAGTCACAGGAAAATGGAGCCAAACTTCAGTGTCTTTATTTAAGAAGTGACCATATCACATATACTGTTTGCTGGGAGGGGCCTGGGCTAAGAAGGCCTCAGTAGAGTTATCTCTGGGCCTTCTATCTATGGAGCAGGATGAGAGAGGAAATACGACTATTCCCCTTGAGACCAACCTTCATGTAATCCCAGAGCTCTATGATGGGGCAACATATGCTGCTACCTCGTATGGTTACTTAAAGGCTGCCATTCCTTGTGTAGGAAGATGGAATACCTCAAGGTGAGAACATGAGACTCTTGTGCTATTCTATTCCCCTGAATGACTTTTTCTTCCCCTTCCATTTTGGCTTTTTTTTTTTTTTTTTCTAACCTGGTAAGTTGTTGATGCTTGGTTTGTCTACATCAGGGGTGGCCAACAAGTCGATCGCGGTCGACCGGTCGATCGTGAGGCCAATTTTGGTTGATCGTCGATCGCTCGCAATGTCTGGGGTGGAATTCCGTGTACCATGGACTTTGAAGCGATTGTAGAAGACAAAACTTTCTAGCAATAGTTTAATGCATTCTGGGAATTTTCCAAGGTCATAAATTCCTAGAATTCTGATAGCCTGACACTGTGATCTCCGCCCACCCAGACAATACATTTTGACTTATGTGTTACACTTGTCACCGGACGCAACGCGTGAACGCATCAGTTACAACTCGACTCATCGAAGAACACAGTCAGTTAGCTTGAATATTTGGTAGTGTCATACGGTAGCTTCTTTTCTTTTGTATTAACAGTATTATTATCAATCAATACTATTTATACTCCGTGACCACGTTGAGTTTCAATTTTTCTTCTGTTTAAAATGTAAGTACCTTTTCTTTGTTTTAAATTAAATTGCTTTTCTTACCTATCTATTTACTTGATAAGTGAGCGTTCTCGGCAACAGATCTCTAAACTGCGGTCATTACACTGAGAGAAAAATAAGGGACAGTATTACAAATATATTAAGAATAACAATAATTCTATTTAAATTAAGAAGTCAGTATTGTAAACTGTAATAAATATATTGTAACTTTAACATACTTCTTGTAAATTTGAATATATCTATATTAGATTTTAATATACTTGTATTGTTGTCTCCGATTGTAATATGCAGTGTTGTTATTATTTCTCTCAATGTAATGGAGATAATTGCTGCAGTTCATGAGTTTTTGAATTTTCTAGGAAAATATTTAATTCAATATTTATTCTTTAAATTGTCATATTTCTTTGCATTCTAGTATACCCATGAACATGATTAGTAAACCGAAAAAATCGAAAACTTATTACTTCAATGAAGAATGGGAACTCGATTACTTTTTTACAATGGTGAATGATAAATGTTGTTTAATATGCCTTACCTCAGTAGCCATTGCTAAAAAGGATAATCTGGAGAGACATTTTTTAGCTTTACATAACAAGTATCAAACAGATTATCCACCAAATTCTGAACTGAGAAAACATAATGTTAGGGATCTTATAACTCAATTAACAAATCAACAAAGTGTTTTTAAAAAGCCAAGGTTGAAGTCACAAGCAGTAACTACTGCATCATTCAAAGTAAGCTATCTCTTAGCAAAACAATGTAAGCCATTTTCCGACGGTGAATTTGTAAAGGAAAGTTTTTTGGAAATGTCAGATTCACTTTTTAACGATTTTAAGAACAAGAGTGAAATTGTTGCTGCTATTCAAGATCTACAATTGTCTCGAAACACAGTGATGCGACGAATTGAAAGGATGAGTGGGAATGTAAAAGAGCAGTTATATAATGATATGAATAGATGTTCTTATTTTTCCCTTCAGTGTGATGAATCGACAGATATAAGTGATACAGCACAATGACTTGTTTTCGTTCGTATGGTTTTTAAGGATTTTACATCTAAAGAAGAATTGTTGGGTATGATTTCTTTGAAGGAAAGGACTAGAGGTGTAAGACATATTCAAAGCCTTTAAAAACTTGCTCAATGATTTGAAAGTACCACTTTTTAAATTAGTCTCAATAACAACAGATGGCGCAGATGCAATGATAGGTTGCATAAATGGATTTATAGCCCGATGTCGAAATGAAGATGAATTCCCAGCCTTTTTGAGCTATCACTGAATAATTCACCAGCAAGTTTTAGCTAGCAAGAGACTAAACACAAAAGAGGTAATGGACATAGCATTTAAAATTGTTAATTCAATTTGAG